>DWPV01002165.1:0-17969 GCA_018251915.1 Urbanus proteus proteus
ATGCCACTATATAAAAATTTTAACAGCCTTGTAATATGATAACCGCATGATGCAATAAAGATTATGATTATGATTATTATGGTGTTTAAGTTTATCAAGTGCATAGTTTCTTCTAGTTCCTTAACATTATGAAAGTTTCGAAGTATCGCCTTACTGCTATACACACAGCACGCACATACATCTTGCCTCACTGCTGTCAACGGAATGCCTGAGGGAGGGAAAAGATAGCTCTCTACCTCACTCACTACATCACAGTGTGCGACGTGTACATGTGGGATGACAGACTTTTTACACATCCATATACACTACAAGGCCACTGATGCATTATTTAATTGGTATTTTATATTTATCAGTTCATTAGCTGACCCCCGCAGTTTCAACCATGTTTAAAAAGTCAAAAAGAATACATATTTAAACATAACTGATATCCCGCTGAGCACACGCTTATGTTTTTTTCATAACCTATGTTACACCTTAAACCTTCAGCTATCTTACAGTGAAAATTCTATCAAGATCAGTCTGGCCATTTAGAAGATTACTTTAGCCACAAAGACAGCCAGACAATTTTTTAAATTGCATTTTTGTTATAGGTATAGTGTATACTCTCATGTACATTGAGTAAAAAATTGTTATTTGGAAGTTATAAACAGACATTATATTTTTTGGGTAGATGTTAATTTCTTACAATAAATGTACTTTGTGATATAGTAAAACTTATACATACCCAAGAAGTGATCACTTCTAATAAATTCCTGGGTGGCATCTTCCTTGCCCCTTGACCATCTCGCATATACAACTCTGTTATAGCAGTGATAAAATTGGACACAAACGGGGGAGCCACATTGGCGAGGGACTTGAGGGCAATCTGATTAGCACTGTTGAGGTAGAAGTGATCTCGGATTACATTCTCAACTAGTTGCAAGGACTGTTGCGAGGAACAACCCATTTGCTGCAGCCAGACTCCTACTGCTAGAAGCACCTTGAATGAAATGTTAAAATATTAGTAAGAGATACATATCCAGAAGCTGTTGAGGCTAGTCGCTAGTTGGGCTTTCTACATGTCATAAGATGACAGTATTTTTTGTATTATGACTACTTTATATCGATGCTGAAAATGTAATTGCTGTAAATCAAAAATATGTAACTCTATACAACAGCAAAAAATGATTTATATCTTACAAATGAAATCGTAACTTTATATTTTTTTAACTTAGAAACGTAAATTACTATACTTATGGTTTTAGATTTATTAATTTATTTTATTTTTTTTACTTTGTTAGTGAAGTAACATTTTGTTTCTAAGACTAAAACAATTTTTGCTCTTGTGTAGATTTGCATATTTTTGAGTTACAACAATTACGCTTTCCAGCATTGTATGGAATGGAAAATTGATAAATCTGAGTCAATATAACGCTAATCAATTAACTCTTCTTTATCTTCTTTCCACAGACTCCAGAAAATAGAAATAATGTAAATATTTCTAGTTTATTATTAGTTATGTTACTCACAGGTGTGCTAGATGCAGAGACGGCCATACTGGCCAAAATGGTGAGGATTTTAATCTTCCTCGGGCTCTCCATACCACCAAACAGAAATAGGAATATTGTATTCTTAGTAGTTTCGTTAGTACAGGAGGATATGTAGTCGCATATGATATCTATGAGTTGCAGCTCCTGTAGCGGGTTCAGGCCAGTGTTGCGCCGGTTGCCGCGTCGGTCTGTCTCACAGAACACGAACTCTGATATGATGTCCATCGCTACGTCCAGCTGTTTGTTAGTTGGCGCTGTCCGACCGAGGAGTAATTGCTCTACAATTCAATTTAAAGATATATTTTACCTGACATACATATTATATAGATAGATATGTAATGTACAGAGAAAATTGATAATTATATAAGTAATGTGATTATATAAATAGTATAAGATTTATATTTTAAAATTGAGTACTTGTGTTTGTTTTTCATTTCGAATTGGTAGACCTAACCTAATATTGAAGTAATTAAAGATCATTATACCTATCTTTAGCAGTGCCTCTTTAGCACATAAAGGAAATTCAAATTTCCGTAATGTATGTTTTATATCCGATACCGACATTTTAAATGTGTTTTATTAGATTTTTGAATGTACGAATTACAACAACAAACAGTATTGCAGTAATGTCAAAGTTTTTGATGACATTGACAGTGTTGACAGATCAATGTTGGCATCTTAGAATAGTAACATTTTGACAGTAACTGTCAGTTTTATAACAGACTTAGATTTTAAAACATTGGAGCCATTATATGAAAATGTGAAAATTTCCACGGAGATATATTTTTCTACTTATTTTAAAACAAGTTGTATTTTACATTAATAATAAAGGCAAATATAAAAATAAGAACAACTATGTGTAATAATGTATTTTATTGTATATATTTGCGGTACTTTTTCTTTATTTTCATCAGCTGGTGTAATCATTAATCTTAACATTGATAGTATGTACGAGTATACTACTTTTCCCACAAGTACTAAAGTATTACATTGTTTAGTATTATTCTTTATGTTTTATGAATAGAATGTGAAATTTAAAGAAAAAATTCAGTACACCACCTTAACCAAAAATACATGTTGATAAGTGCTATTTTATTACATTTAGGTTGAGATGCCACACTTATGTTAATAAAACTATTCTTAGATAATACAAAGATACAAATCACCATACATTTTCATTCACAGAGTCAATTTCACTTCACAGTTTTATTTTTAACGTACTTATACACGCACGGCTTAACAACTTTATACTAGTTAGGTTTTTTAAATGAGTTTGGATTGTGGTTCTGGTTGCTTTGGTTGGATAGGAAGGCCAGGTGGCCCTTAGGACACTTATTGGCGTAGTGGCCCTTATTCCCGCATTTGAAGCAGGTAACTTCTTCAAGGGGTTTGTGTATCATCCGGTGCAGACGTTGGGCATTCATCTCATCTGACTCGCTAGCAGGTTTCACATAGCCTAATGCTCGGTATCTGGCCTCTTCCTGTCTCTGTGCAGCTTCTCTTTGCTGTAAATTAAGCATTAGTAAAAATCAAGTAGTCATCTCTTAGACAAGTATTAGTCCAACAAAAAGTCGAAAATCCCACGAATTTATTTACGATTGAAAATTCAAACAATAAACATTTGAACAAACAATGTGATTCAATTCCGTAATATTACAGATAAGTAAGTATAGATTGAAAATTACCTCTGGAGGAATCTTGTTACAGGTGGAAGCTTTGTGGCCAATTTCAGAACAATAATGGCACACTGGCAACCGCTTGGCGTCCTTCGTCTGTTCAGGGGGAGCTGGCAACTCAAACCGGGGATGCATATACTTGCAAGTTTTGCCATCTGGACAGAAGCCAGCGAGGTAGTTCATGCATAGGACACGCCGCACGTGTCTGTGGCGACAGTGAGGGCCATGTCTGCAGAAACCTCTGTCATACCTGCAAATAAATAGTATTAGTACATAGTTAATTATGTTCATTTCTTATTACATTTTATGACAGCTCACAGTACAGGAGTATGTGATATATTTAAGTAACACAGAAGGTATCAAGAGCTACTCAGCCAAGCACATAAAATAATTAGAATTGTTCCAAATCTGATATATGTTCTAAAATCTGATCATCCATGTTTCATTTTCTCAACCTTAATAATCAAAGGTTTTTAAAAGATTACATCAGCTTTACATGGACATTACATGTTTAGTACGACTTTGCATATAGCGACAGAATTCCATAGGTTTTTACACAAAATTGTCTGTAGAAAAATATTAATTATTATCCTTACATTAAAAAATTCACACTTATCATAAAAATTCACAATCAACTCACCATGGACAATCTTTGATCTTGCTTTCTGGGTCTATGTGGAGGAAGGGGCACTCCTTGTTGTGACAAGCATTAAACCTAGCATAGAAGTAACACTCCGGCATCTTGGACATGTCGTACTCGTGGAGGAACTCACACTGGTCTCCCTTCTTACAGAGCCCTCGGAGCCAGTGCTTGCACACAACTGTCCTGTCTCCCCGCACATGTCGGTAGGGACACTGCGGACCATTATTGCAACCTCCGGGCTGGCTAAAGAACTCACAGACCGCGGCAGTTGATTCTGAAATTAAAGAGATGAATGAAGGTCTTTTTTTGGTAGTTAGCCTGGCTTGATATTCTACATGGAGCTCTTATTGATCATTGGTCATTGTCACCTCTTTAATCAATCCTAAGAAAGTATTCTAATTTACATCAGCCTCAGACGCATTCATACATTTCAGTTGTCGTCTTGTCAAGTTGGGTCGTCTTTTATAAGTGCCTACACCTTACCAAAACTGAGATTACTGGATAGACTTGTGTACTCTTCTTAAAGCGGTGCAGATAAAACCGGGCCTTTGATTTAAAAAAAACTTTAAATTAAAGAAAACAACGAAAAACAAGGGATGTAAGGAAAATGACCATAAAATCACAACCCTTGTCCATCTTCTCTATAGTATATGTTATTATGTATGTGTACTTATAATAATGGTATAAAAGCTTACTGTCCATCCCGGGAAACGGCAGAGGAAGCGCCCCATACTGCTGCTCGAGCGCGAAATCTATATCGAACTTAATGTGGTCAACATTGGCAACGATCACTTCCATCTTGGTATTACACTAATTTAACTGTTTAGAAAAATACACTTTTAACGATGTATTTTTAACAAAATTCTTGGTTGTTAATTTTACCAATATTATCATCAAGTTCAGTGAAATGACACTTGCTTGACAACGCGTGAAAGATGTGAATGTCAATATCAAATAATTAAGAACAAATCTATATAGTCTATGTTAAATTGTAGCATGGCAAACTTTATTTAACCATAACTAACTAATGTAATTTGTATAAGTAATTAACAAAAAAAGAAAATTCAATAAATATTAATATGTAAAATTCAAAATTACGTATTGAATTTTATAATTAAATTACGAGTAAATCATTTGTTGCGACTATGGTGAAAAAAGTGGCTGAATAACAGAAAGTTTTGACCGCAAAAAATTACTAAAATTTTATGACTTAAAATTTAAAAAAAACATTCGTTATCGTTTCGCGGCGTTCGTCAAGTGTGTGTGAAATAGTTTGTATTGTGATAAATATCGTATTTCTGCATACAAAGCCTACGATATTTAGTAATAATATTAAACAAACGATAATATTAAACACAGGATAGCCCCCTTTTATCCCAGGAATATAACTCCTCAGTGACGCGAGTAATCGCTGAGAGGTGGGCATAAATTGATTGCACGCATTTTTAAGTTTAAACATGGTAAGTCGATATAATTATTTGTTATTTAAGCAGCTTCTGAATTGTTCTGATTACGTGATATCAATAAATTTTGATAGTCCGATAAAATTAGTTATATCAGACATGTGTAATTTTAAGGTTATGTTGACAACGCGGTGTTCCATGCTGTTTTCATGTATTACGTTAATTACGTCTTTATTATTGTCAACATAGGTTTAAACATGCTTGCTTTCGTTTTATAATATTATGTACCATTTATTACAGAGTGAAGAAGCAGCAGTTAACCCGAAAGCATACCCCTTAGCGGATGCTTCTCTTACCGCTAAGATCCTGAACTTGGTGCAACAGGCTGCCAATTACAAGCAGCTGCGAAAAGGCGCCAATGAAGCTACCAAGACCTTGAACAGAGGCCTGTCGGAGTTCATCATAATGGCAGCTGATGCCGAGCCACTTGAGATTGTTCTACACATTCCAATTCTCTGTGAGGATAAAAATGTGCCGTACGTCTTCGTCAGGTCCAAGCAGGCACTAGGCCGTGCCTGTGGCGTCTCCCGGCCTATTGTGGCTTGCTCCATTACCATCAATGAGGGCTCGCAGCTCAAGCCTCAGATACAAAGCATTCAGCAAGAGATAGAAAGACTCTTAGTTTAAGTGTTGTGTGTGAAAATTCAGACGTATTTTTGTAATATAAGTATTAAAACAAGTTTGGTGTTTTTATGCATATTTATTTTACCTTATTGTGATATATTTTTATTTACATTAATTCATCTCTTCATTAATAAAATATAATTTGGCCCCATATTATTATTTACATGCAATTATATTTAAGAATTGAACGTTATTCGAAGAATTTTTTTGCTCTCAAATTCCAATTGTCTTCCCATCTGGATTTCTGAAACTTCTCTAGTTGTTGTTTCATATTTTCAACTGTTCTGTTCTGTGCCTCATTTTTGGGAAAGTCTTCAAACCAACTAATTATCTGCTTTGCCAGTTGATCACTGCTTTTGAATGTGTAGCCGTTAACTTCATCTTGTACCAGTTCATCAATACTGTAAATAATAAAGTTGTACTTTAAAGTAATTTGTCAGTTTTAATGAGGTTATATACTATGCATGTACAATGGAGGCTGTTAAAACTTAATAGGCTGATAATTTTTTAAGTTATAGCAAATATAAGAATAATAATAGCCAACATGCTTTTTGACTTTAAATACTATTGAACCATAATACCTGAAGTCTAGAAGATTATGAAAATTTTGTTACAAAATTAATTCAACAAAACCTTACCATTTATAATAACATGCACAAACTGGCAGGCCGGCTCCGAACATATCCACCACTTTCATGGGCAGATCTAGACCAGATGAACTGGTATGCAGACAAACTCCAAGGTCCGCACTGGCCACCATGGTGGGGTAGTCGCTAGCCATTAGCCACGGAGTGACTACTTTTATGTGCCGCCACTTCCTTGCTGCTATCAGACTTATGTAATCATCCTTCATAGGTCCCTTGCCGGTTATTACACAAATCAGTTTAGGCAGTTTTTTGGTTATATCATAAGTAACTTCATAGGCTGAAATATGAAAATAGGTGCTATGTTAGTAAAGTAAAGATAAATACAGTAGACCTGCAGTAATCCAGCCCCCCTGCGATCTGACTATTATTTTAATTCACTAAATTTGACATAATATTCTTTTGCAAAAAATTGGATTATATGAGGCCTTAGGCATTACTCTCCACCAAATTTAATAGTTCGACACTGCCCTGCATAATGTTCATCTGATTACCAAGGATCAACTGTAGTCATATTTCACGTTTTTATAAGTACCCACTTTGTAATGCCTCCATCAAGATGCTGAAGTCTTCATCAGGTGTCCAGCTAGTGCTACTAAACAGCAACCCAGGTCGTTCATCTCTCATTTTGACTTCATTGTTATGTAACTCTGTAAAAATTGTCTTAATGCTATCTCCTGGAGGCTCATTAAGCATTTGACGACCCGTGATTCTAAACTCAGGGTATTGAAGGCCTATTTTCAAAAACCAATCATGCTTTTCTTGTAAGGTAATGGGATGGAATATTTTTGGTGCTCGATCATACAAAACTGTGGCACTGAAAATGTTTTAGTACAATAAGTAATGACTTAGCACAATGTATTGATTTCATATACAGCACACATTAAAGGAATCTAATATAAAGAGAATTCCTAATTGTAATGTCTCCAAGGACTTAACACACAATACTTGTCGGGCATTTCTGCACAACGTCTAAAGCCGATCAATATGACAACCTTAAGTGGTATTATTAGACAAATATAGAATATGATTTCATGCCATTAGAATTAGTTTATTAAATAACTTACACAACATTCCAGTTTTGTATCAAGTCTTCTTTCATGGCACATGTTACACACAAGTTATGATCTGACGACTGCGCGAAATACTTCTCGATCCACGTTGCCACTTTCAGTAAGGGATGGCCATCAGACAGACTTAAAGCCATTATAGAATACGCATAGTTGTGGAAATCGATTATAAACTTAGTTTTCGTAACTAGACAATAAAAACGACAAACTGGTAGGGTAGGAATCGCTGGCGGATTCTGACATAGAAGGTAATTGCATTTCCCGCTCAAAAACAAAGTAAGAAGCAGACTCACAGCCTGCCACAAGGCCTTAGCAAAGTATTGAATCAATTTCGGACCTCTTTCAAATTTCAATGGATACAACTTGTGAATCTTAATGTTTGGGTTATCTATAACTTGTGTGAGGGGTACAGTGTCCATGTAGCTCACTATATCGACTTTCAATCCATTATTTGCTAAGGATAATGCATGATACTGCATACGTGGACTTCTACCGATATCTCCCAATACTACAACTTTCACAGTTTTTCTCGGAGTCTCAGCCATTCTTCTTACCTTATATTTTTATATTAATTATATATATTACATTATATCCTGAGCACAATTTTAGAATAAGTTTCTGTCCGACTTGCCGGCTCGTTGAAATTCACGAAACAAACAAGTTCAAAAATCTTATCAAGTGACAAACTTCTCGCTGTCAGTTGTCTATGGTTTTATATGACAGATAAAAATTAAAATATGTATTCTGTGGTATTAGATCACAGATTAAATTTGTAACTTGGACAACTTTTTGAGTGGGTTTTTTCGAATGCATATTAACATATGATGTAACCGATGAGTGCAAATGCATAAAATGAAGGGGCATTCTAATTTATATTAGACTGTTATACACAGATATATTTTATTCATGTTTATTGCAACTCGTCAAACGATGTTCCGCTGTACGAATACGCTCGTATAGTTCAAAATAATTACAAAAGGAAAGGAATAAATCCATGAAAATGACGAAATTAATACAGATGGGCCGACAGACATAACTCCAAAGCCGTAAAAATATATAAAGTTATGTTTGTCTATGACCAGAAGTCATCAATGATGTCAAAAAGCAGCTGTTTGTTGTTGTGAATTTGTGATGTTTGAGGAGAGCACGTAGTGTTTTCTAATATTTAAATTATTATTGTAAAATATTAGTCTTTCATCTGATAAAGTTTTATTAGGTGTTTCGACCCTTGTATTATGTATTAGTAAACTCTCGCAAACTTAGTAATGTCGAAGGTATTGATAATTAAGCACTTACCGCAATCTCTCTCTTTCCAAGACAAACAACAATTATTAAAACATTTTGGTGCTGACAAAGTGTGGGAAACAGCGGCTAAACGGAATTACATATTTGCTTCTTTCTCCAGTATTGAAAAGGCGAAAGCATCTCTGATACGACTACATCAGCTGGAGATCGCTAAGCGGCGGCTGGTTGTGGAATATTCCTTCGATAAAGAGTTAGTTACTGACAACAAAGAAGAGTCAGAAGAATTATCAAAAGCCACAAATCATGTAAAAGAATTTCTCAGAGTTCTAAACGCGTGGAATCCCTCGGTAAACTTCTACCAACCACCACCTGTACATTTGAAATACAAATATCCAGAACTCACAAAAGAAGTAGCTATGAACATCATTTATGCTTTATTTACAAAAAATACATTCTATATTCAAACCATACATTTAATGAATAAGATGTCTCTAGATATTCCGTTCTGTGAAAATGAGGAAAGTATAAAGTTTTTCAAGGAAACTTTCAGGGAAATATTTTCTAATGAAATTGCAATATCAAAAGAGCAAAGTGATCAAGAGTCAGAAATATCGAGCGGCGAAAGTGAGCATCCCAAACAACATGCTCCTTCAGTAACTAAGAGAAAGCACACTCTTCCCAAGACTCGGAAACGCCCTGCCGCTGTGTTATCCACTGCCACATTACCAAAGGCAAAGAAATCTAACATAGACCAAAAAGAAGTATTTGAAAATATTACACCTGTTGCTGAAGTTAAAAAAATATCTGTCAATGTACCACAAGATGCATTACAGAAGCAAACCGAAGAACCCGAGGTCATCGGGGAACTAGGCAAGTTTGAGAAGGAAGCTCCGCCAGTCATAGAGGAGAAAGCACCGGAACCTGAGCAACCCACAATAACCAAAAAAGAGTTACTAAAGAATAGAATATCATATAGCGATATGAAAATATTGCCAGTTTTCAAAAACTATCATCCCGGACAGCCTTCTATGAGACTGTACATAAAAAATCTAGCAAAAACAGTTACAGAACAAGATGTTAAAAGCGTATACAAAAGGTATGTGAAACATCTCCCAGAAGATGAAGAGATTGGATTTGATGTGAGGGTAATGCAAGAGGGTAGGATGAAGGGGCAGGCGTTTGTCACCTTTCCGTCTGTGAGTTTAGCTGAAACAGCACTGCATGAAACTAATGGGTACATGTTGAAAGAGAGACCCATGGTTGTTCAGTTTGCCAGAGCTGCTAATAAAAAATCTATTGAATAATTTTAGTGGTTTTGATTTCCTAAAGAAGATCATTCAAGTCTCAAATTTTGTACCCAAAAATGAATGTGCTGGCCAGAAGAAAAAAATAGTGTATTCTTATTGGAAACAATGTCCTGAAGATTTTTAACTATAACAAACAACATATAAATAAATAAGCTATATAAGTGATAATAATAAACCTAAATGGAGAATTTATTATTGGAATCGTAAGTCACCTTGTCACTAAGCATGCTAGAGAGTTGGGTGAAAACGTAGTGGTAATAAGATGAAAAATTCTGTCTCGCCGTGTGAGAGCCAGAACATACAATGTGTGTTTGGTGTGGTATATGAGCTTCGCAAGATACAAACTTCATAAATCCACCCGCAATAGGACAAGAAAATGTTATTATACGGTCTATTGACATTTCAGTAGACCATATAATATTTTCTTGGTGCTGTCAGTTGTCTATGGTTGTATAACAGCATGAATATATAATTATAAAAAAAATTCCCCAATCTTAAATGATTGGTAAAAACAAAAGTTGTTTTTTTCCTACCTATTTACTATTATCATATGTAACGCTCGAGTGTATTATTCTACCTCTATTTAGAGGAGGGTACTCGTAAAAGTTCAGTTGTATAAAAAAATCTGTGGATGTATTTCCTGTAACATTTCAGTATAGTTTCATTAATGGCACTTAACTTTGAACTCAAATAGCAGCTGGGGGGTTAATCATAGACATTCCTTGTTATAGTATAAAACCTTCAGGACATTGTTTCCAATAAGAAGTCAATTTTATTTTATTCACTTTCATTTTTGGGTACGAAATGAATGATGTCCTTTGTAATGATAATCTTTCCAAAGTAGTAAAACTTGCATACTACTTAGCAAAATTATTAATCTCAATTATAGTTTTAAAGAGGGAATTTTTCTAACAAAGAAATGAGTAGGCAGAATGTGTTGCCAAAAATAACACAAAGATATGATATAAAACTATATTAATTAAAATATTTTCATCATCTCAATGACATATGACGAGGATTCAACACTTTGCTCAATACTCTTACCCGATAGGATCTTATTTAGCAATGGTAGAGTACTGTCCACAGCAGTAAGTTGGTCGATAAGATTCCCAACAACACTTTGTAGTTTGTCCAATGCATAAGTCACTTTTGGATCTTTTGTCATCAGATATTGTTGATAGAATGAATCGAGGAGTAGTGTGGCCCAGTCAAATAACTTACTTTCATAGTCCATTTCCAACTTTCTATCTGAATCAACAAGGAGGTAAGAAATATAGCACATAAGGAATAAGGCGTCATCTAATGCTAAGCCATTTCTCAAATATGGTATAAGCATCGCATCACTGAATGGAATTTCAAATATATAATTCAGTAACTCAAATTTAGCTTTGTGCACTATTGTTTCCTTCTTTGATTCATAGTTACAAGAACAGAGTTTTGCAAATTCTTCTTCATTTGTAATATCCACGGCATTTGGGTTCACTAGTTTGATGGTGTAGCTGAGTAACATAACTAGAACAGATTCTGGTATGTCCTGGAACTCTTTAACAGTTCTATAAACTGGCCTGAAATCATCTTTTTCCAATAGTGGTGGTATTATTTGTGAACATATATTTCTTTCTGTAAGGCCAATCTTGAGGAGATCTTTTATGTCCTCTTTGACTTCATACAGAGGCACTGTGGGAGTGCCCCAGTCAGCTATTTCAGTACATTCATCTTGAATAATCTCATGGGATCCCAAAATGCTTGCTAAGTTCCTTTCCGTCTCCAACACATAGGGTAGCATTCCGATATGATTGGATGCTTCCAGGATTATTCTATCATTGAAGCAGTACAATCTAGCATCCTCAGAATACATTTTCATGGGATACCTGCAAGAGCCTACTCCGAGTATCACATTGTATGCAACTATGATTGCCCCATCCTGATCAATGTTGCTACCGAACAGTATCAAATGATCGTGCCCCATCCAAGCTAAAGAGACACTGCTGCCAGTAAAGATCCAGGGTACAACGCCAATAGTCTTCCAGTTCTTCTGGCTTACATCACACATTGTCATTTTAGAGTCACTCCCTGAAAAATAAATTTGAATCAAATCAAATCAAATTTTTATTTATACGATAGGAGAATGTTGATAGTACTTGAACAAATGTGTTGTAACACATTTATTCACATACCATCTATACATATTCAATGTAACAATAATTATTCTTAGTAAAGTTTACATTTTGTCAACTTTTGATATGAAAGTCTAAGCCAAAAATCTTTAATAATACAGTTTAAAAAGAATTCAACTTACATAAGAAGTATACCTCACAGTTCTTTGAAGATATTCTAATGAACTTGCCGACTACTGACACATCTTCAGGTCTAGTCACCTTAATTCTAGTTAGTTTGGATCTCTCCATGTCACCCAACTCTTCTCTGAGAGGGCAGACGAGTATTTCATAGTTCCCTTTACTATTTTTAACAATATAGCAGATATGATCCACATTATTCTTTGTAAAACAAGCAGTCTCGACGATTACTTCAGAATCTTTGATGAGCAACTTGTTCTCGTAAGACTTCCTGTTATCTAAAGCGTAGGTAAGGGATGCACAGTTTCCATTTTCAAATATGATGAGACTCGTGTTACCCCGAGGTAACAGCTTCAGAATGTTTACTGAAAACTGAAACATATACGTTAGTAAAATTTGTAGAGATTGATAACATTTATACAATAGTTTATTAGGGAGCCGTGGATATTTTTTTAGAATGCTTACCTTGTACTTCTTGACTTTGTCCAAGTTATCGGCGTCATCCTGCCAGGTTTTTATGGTATTTTTATTGAAAACTCCGATGTACGCCTCTCGCTCTTTATCATAAACAACTTCAGAGGTTATGTGGTCTTTTGAAGTCCAGCCACCGATTTGTTTTTGATCTGAAAGCTAAGTACGAAACTAATTTTAATAAAAATAACTACTCACTTAATTATAAATGTTCTTTTAAAGAGCTTTATAAAGTAAAACGCACTCTATATTTGTTGACAACATTCCGGCCCAACGTGACGATGACGTTTGATTCCTCTTTATCTTTAGATACTCCTAAAAAGCTTTTCTGGTCAATTAGTGGACACAGAACGTAGTAAGTATGAAATTTTGCCATATTCTTTAGTTTATCCGATAAGTTCGGAAGTTTAATGATAATAAACAATTACAAAATAAACGAACGAAAGCAAAACTCGAACTCAACTTGATTTTACGACTGTCAAGTGTCAGTGAGTGTCAGTGTCAGGCGTGTCTGAAGAGTGTCAAGTCGGTCTTTTTTATATGCTTTACGGCCGCGGATTCAAATCTTTTGTAGCCTTCTTCATCTTCATTTATGTTCTTTATTTTTTATATCCTGATGAATATTCATACGGTAGAAGGTTACAATAATATTTCTTTTTCATACAGAAGATGATGAGATTAAGAATTAACATTGGCCGAATAAAGGTGAATGTGTGGATGATTCTAGATTAAAAAATGATATCGCACCGATCAAGGTTCAAGGTCAAAGACGTCAAAACAAAGAATTATTCCAGCAGCTGGAGACACGGCGTTTTTTACGTTACGTTTTGCTAGCGTGCTATTTCGTATTTCGTCATATCGTATAGTGTGAAGTTAGTTACCTACTGTTAACAAGATATTTGTGCACGTAATTCGTAAATAGCTCACTTCTGTGTCTCGTTATCGTTCATTTCGTTTGCTTCGCTAGACGTTGATAGTTGGTTATTGTGAATAATGTCGACGGCCGGTAAAGTTATCAAGTGCCATGCCGCGGTTGCCTGGGAAGCCGGCAAACCTCTATCCATTGAAGAAATCGAAGTAGACCCACCGAGGGCGGGTGAAGTCCGCGTGAAGATCACTGCGACCGGCGTTTGCCACACCGACGCGTATACTTTGTCCGGAAAGGATCCGGAGGGCGTGTTCCCAGTGATTCTCGGTCACGAAGGCGGCGGCATCGTCGAGAGCGTTGGAGAAGGGGTCACCTCCGTCAAGCCCGGAGATCACGTAGTGCCACTGTACGTTCCGCAATGCAAGGTGTGCAAGTTTTGCGTCAACCCCAAGACCAACCTCTGCCAGAAAGTGCGCATCACCCAGGGCCAGGGCGTGATGCCCGACGGTACCAAGAGGTTCAGATGCAAAGGTCAGGAGCTTTTCCACTTCATGGGTTGCTCAACTTTCAGCGAGTACACTGTTGTTCTGGAAATTTCTTTGTGCAAAGTGGCCCCAGCGGCGCCTTTAGATAAGGTCTGTCTGCTCGGTTGCGGGGTTCCCACTGGATATGGAGCAGTTCTGAACACTGCCAAGGTAGAAGAGGGAGCGAATTGTGCTATCTTCGGCCTCGGAGCAGTGGGTCTCGCGGTGGCTCTCGGCTGCAAGGCGGCGGGCGCTAAGCGTATCATCGGAGTAGACATTAACCCTGACAAGTTCGAGGTCGCCAGGAAATTCGGCGTGAACGAGTTCGTCAACCCCATGGACTATGAGAAACCCATTCAGCAGGTGTTGGTTGATTTGACCGATGGAGGACTTGACTACACATTTGAATGCATTGGCAACGTAAAGACGATGCGTTCTGCGTTGGAATCCTGCCACAAGGGCTGGGGTGTATCAGTCATCATCGGTGTAGCAGCTGCTGGAGAGGAGATCAGCACCCGCCCATTCCAGCTAGTCACTGGCCGTACGTGGAAGGGAACAGCTTTCGGGGGCTACAAAAGCCGTGACAGCGTACCTAAGCTAGTTGATGAGTATCTGGCTAAGAAACTACCCCTGGATGATTTTGTAACTCACACTGTGCCCTTGAGCGAGATCAACGTTGCATTTGACTTGATGCATGCGGGCAAGTCTATCCGTGCCGTTGTCCAGCTTTAAAATAACAAACCTATATTTTTATACTGTGTATCAGTTAAACAATTAGTTTGTATATTCTACATTACTGTCATCAGTTAAACTGATTATAATTTATACAATATTTTAAGCAAATAAATGACTGTCATAGTTTATTAAGCATTTATGGTAATATTTTTGTTATATATCTTTGAAACACTTTACAAATACACTACCTCTTGTTTGGCAAATGATGTTTTCATTCTCAACCTAATCCACCTACATAATAAAGAACAAATATTTCTTATGATGAATTCCGCAACTTTACATCGGCCTATAATCATTGTAAATAGTGCAAACTTCTACCTATATTGTTTTATTGCATTTGAATAATATCAAAGTCAAAGAAGCCGCATATACAATGTTATTTAGGTATTACGTAACTTATTTGCTTAACCTTAATAATTTATCTTTGTCCTTGACATTGCCGAGTCAGCCGACGCCAAAGTAGTTTTTGCTTGTCTTCTCTGACGACACAAAAGTTTAAATAAAATACATATATTGAAATAGTTTGACCTTTATCACTTGATGTGAAATAATAAAACCAGTTATACAGTAATTCATTTATTAATACATTTATAATAAAATAAACGATGTAACTACAATGTTAAATTAAAACAATATAAGATCCTAAAATTTATACAATGATTCTATACAAAATAGTTTGGATGAAGAATATTTTGTACAATAAATTGTATTGATCACAGATTTCTTATCTCTAGTAGGAATTATCCTTTAAAAATGTAGATAAATATAACATAATAACATTTTACAATTTCCTAATTAAACATAGGTTGGATATAATGATAGTGCAAAAATTAACATTCAATTTACATATTAACCACAATTAAACACATACTGTATATGTATCTATAATTGATACATATTGTTAAATAATGATTTCATTGGTCAATTAAAACAATATAATTCATTTTACATTACTATGCTACCTAACATAGATAACAAGTTATAATAAGTAACAATCATAGGATAATTTTTCATCGATGGTGTGGAGAGAAATCCACAACATGTCATACATAATCATAAATTCACATCAATCACATAATAATCATTAATTATATAACATATAAGTGCGATTTAAGTTGTAAGTTGGTCTTACAGAACATTCGTTTCATTACATTCGAATATGGTAAAATAAAATTAACACGTCCTATGGATTAGTATATCCCATATCATTCAGTTGATTCCGACATGAGCTGTTTGTAATGCTCCACGTATATGTCGCATTGTTCACCTGCAAAGAAAAATATGTCAGTTTAATTTTCATTATTAAATATCCAATTTTTGAAAGAGTAGATAATTAAGATAAGCCCAAAGGCATGACTAAATAATCTTTTAAAGCCTAGAGCTAATCATTTTTTTTTAAATCTAAAATATCAGAATTTAGAGTTAATTACAATTGACATCTGGGGAGTGAGAAAAGTTTATATTAAACTTGTATGTTTACATCCATTTCAATACCTACTCTTATCTCGCTGCTAGCTTTGGAAGTATTAATTAAGAGAGCTAATATGACGTAACATGTCCTATTATAGATATGAATTCGATTATGAGCAAGAAAATATTGGTTATCTAAAACATGCTATAAAAATGTTACTATCGTAGGTACATTCGGAGATAAGTACCAAGTAGGTAGGTATGTACACGATAACATTGATAAAATCGCAATTAAATTCATTGATAAAATGATAAAATTATGTAAGATTTCGTATATTAGGCTTGAATTAAATATATTATGTACCTTCCCTAAATCTTTTTGGGAGGTAATAATAATATTCTTAGTCCAGAGGATAACCGCATTTAAATTGATTTATATATATAATGAGCTTAGGATGTTTGAAATATTAGGCTAATATAATACTAATGTGAAGCATTCCGAAGCTATTTCGTAGGTCGCTTATCGTATTTCCATCCATTCCATTGATCACTTACAATAGGGCGAAAAAATATTAGAGCTAGGAGGGCAAAATTTGCAAGACAGCATCCGCTTCCCAAACAAGAAATCCTGAATTCACACGAGTTGCATACTTGTTTGCATCGATTACTTGATAAACTTTAGTTTATCATATCATATCTAATCTGACATAAATCGCATAATCGATCATTGCTTATATTATAGCACTTACATCACTAAACCCGATCAGAGAATTGTCAACCTAATATATTTAGCAACAAGGCTACGTAAAGGTGTTTATTAAAAATACTAACATTGTAATATAAGAAACATGATAATTTCATTATCAAAATTTATAATCAATTAGCATATTTGGTACCCAGTTTCATACTTACTAATATTATTATGATTTTTCGTTCTGGTTATATTCAAAATTTACGTCATATCAATCATCACAAGGATACCTGCCTGTATACGTTTGCGATTCGACCCTTGAGGAACTACCTTACCTATTTCTATCTCAAAATTGAGCGCTGCTGTGTTTTTCTCTGAAAGGTTTAGTGAGAAAGACATACTTATCCAAAGGTTTCAAGTGTTTTTAGGGGGTAGGAACTTTGTGGTCAATCTCAGGTGTGATTCTGATCTATGGTTGGTAACAATTGTCTATGGGCGACAGTGACCTCGTAATATCAGGTGGACTAGATGATCTTCGATAATAAAAGTTCATGTAGTGAGGTAGTATGGTCCAGCTCCGCAGCCCCCCGTCCCTGGTGGCGTCACCTTTGGTGAAGTGCGGCGAGCCGCGGAGGCGCTCGTTGCGCGCCCGCAGCGCGTGGTAGAGCGCGAGGAAGGCGCGGGGCTGCCCCGGGGGCGTCACCTTTGGTGAAGTGCGGCGAGCCGCGGAGGCGCTCGTTGCGCGCCCGCAGCGCGTGGTAGAGCGCGAGGA
>DWPV01002166.1:0-17966 GCA_018251915.1 Urbanus proteus proteus
AATTTTTAAATACCAAACAGCTTACAACACATCACAAATCAAACCGATAATTGCGTTCTCAATCTAGATTTTTATATAGCAAAAAACCTGAACAGGAAATGACATCTAGTTTTAAATTGACCAATTACGCGCCATAAAATATAGTCGGCTAACCCGGGCTTTTATCGGCAAATATTTGTTTAAAGAGTGTGCAATAAAAATGCGAGCGCGTCTCCTGGTAGGCTCTCGCCATTCATTCGTTTGATGACTTCATTTGGACGCAACTGCTTTTGCGATAATGCGCCATTGTTTACCCTTCGATAGTGTGGCTCGTCTGCACGCGCCTTACTGCAGACAGAGACGGCTATACATCACCCTACACCGTCTGCCCTACACGCGTTCTACAAATAGTTCACCGTCCCACTTCGGAGATCGACGCTGCGTTTAGCGCGAGCGAGATAGAAACACCACTCGTAAAAACAGGTAGTAGAAGAAATAATAATCATCTTTACGACTTCTCACTCTATTCAGCACCTTGTTACGATACTGCGCGCTCATTGTGGCCCGACCGAGGAGTGGTTGTAAAATCTTTTCTTTACTGGCCCGTTTCACTAATTGTACGTTTATGAGTTTACGACTTTTGCGGCTTAACTTTTCAGTGGCAACATCATTATCGAGCTTTTGTCGATGTTTTTTGCTTATTGTCCGACTGGAGCACCTTAGGCGGGAAAAATATTAAGTAGTTTATTGACATTACTTATCAATTATATTATTTTGAGATGATAAAAAAAATAAAAATATCTCGTTAGACAACTCGGGTGAGTTAGAAGAGTTTTGAAGTCGAGCAGCATTCATAAGTTTGGTCGGACGGAGGCTCGCCACGTGTTTCTGGAGTAGTGATAAGAGAGGGAAAAGAGAGCGTAACTGATAATATTTATAGTGATTAGCGAAAAGGGGACGGAACGTACGGTGGTGTTGCGATCGCAGGCGGGCGCGGGGCGGCGCGCGTGGCCGCTCCGCTCAGGCGCCCAGCAGTAGACTGCGTGAGCCGAGCCGCGCCGGTCGTCCGGCAACCAGTCGCGCTCCCGCCGCACGCGATCTCAAACTTCGCTCGCGACGCACGCACGTCTCCGCACATCGCACATGTCCACTGAAAACTGAAACTACCGACCGCTCGCACGTGACCCGCGAGACGGGCCGTCGCCGCACGCGGGACCGCTTAAAAACTCGTAAAACTCGCGGCACGCGCCTCGCACTCGTAAAATAATCGTAAAAAGTAAACACGCGTCGACCGGCCTTTATCGCCGACAAAGCTCATTATGACGCTCGAGTGACGTTTAATAGCCAATAAAATTAATAAAGTCAATATTCACCCGTCCACGTTCGGAGTGACGGCGGAGGTCGCGTTATCACGGCGCGGGGGGCCGCGATGACATAAGTGTTCCCTGACTGAGTGACGTTAGTGTCGGTGACCGTTCACGATGAACTCCTACTTCGAGCAGGGTGGCTTCTACGGAGCGCACGGCGTGCACCAGGGCGGCGGCGGTGGCGACCAGTATCGAGGGTTCCCCCTGGGGTTGACGTACGCCCAACCTCACGCACTGCACCAGCCACGACCGCAGGACTCTCCCTACGATGCCTCGGTGGCAGCCGCGTGCAAGCTTTACGCGGGAGAGCAGCAGTACGCTAAAGCTGACTGCTCCAAGGCTGGCAGTGAGCAGCAGAATGGCTATGGAGGCAAGGAAGCCTGGGGCTCCAGCCTGGGAGCCCTCGTGAGGCCCGCGGCCTGCACCCCCGAAGCTCGGTACAGCGAATCGTCCAGTCCCGGTCGAGCCCTCCCCTGGGGAAACCAGTGCGCCCTTCCCGGAGCAGCAGCCGCAGCGCAGCCAGTTCAGCACCAACCCACCAATCACACCTTCTACCCTTGGATGGCCATAGCAGGTAAGTCACTTTTAATACACAATACCATTTCTGTTATCTAGTATGAAATAATAAGCTCTACATGAACGACTCGAAAA
Organism: Urbanus proteus proteus; assembly: GCA_018251915.1. NCBI lineage: Eukaryota > Metazoa > Arthropoda > Insecta > Lepidoptera > Hesperiidae > Urbanus > Urbanus proteus. Next base: position 1,998 of record DWPV01002166.1, read on the forward strand.
GAAATATCTCAAACATTTGTTTCTATTATTTTATTTCTTTACATAAGTACTGTTAAAATAAAATGTTGGCCATGAAACACAATGAATTCAAAACTTTTTTAACGTAGGAAGGAAAAGAAGGAATAAACTAATTAACGGTACACAACCCAAAACCACCGTAGAAATACTTTCCAATAGTAGAGGCCCTAAAATGTTGCTCGGCCCAATTGGATTTTAACATGACTTAAGCAAAAGCCTCAATTAAAGTCTTATTTGAGTTAACAGACCCTATCAAAGCCAGTGAAATGAAATAATTACTGCTATTATTTTTTTATTGCTATTACAGGCGATGTAACCTTTGGTATAAATGAAAATAACCACTGGCAAAATTAGGCTGAATGTGAAATTTGTGGTAGTGGTATCAAAAATATATAAATATTTTATACAACCTAGCTTGTTCAAGATCATTTTGTAACTAATTAATTGAAAACTAGATGAAAGGGTTAATGTAAGGAATTATTTATTACATACCAAAACAAATATATTCAAAGTGAAGTACTTTTAAACTTCAATAAAATAAGACATTGTTTTATTCATAATTCGTTCCTATTAATTCACTTAATTGTAAAGCTTTGTATTCATATAAAAATAATACAAAACTATACGGTCTTATTTTTTTGTATCTACTCTTGCATTAATCACAAAAATTGATTGATGCTCCGTATTATTGTTGTGAAAAAGAAGTCATAGTAATAAATATAAAGCAAGATAATATTAATTAGTGGAACGAAGTAGACAGTAATTTTCAATTTATGTGAATAAACATTTCAATGATAATTTCATATTTTTTTCCACTGGAGGTGTGGTTATTTCCACATTTATCTTCACGAGTTGATTGACTTACGAGCCCTGATATTTTATATTGTTAATATAAATAATCTTATTATGCTCATAAAAATATGATGGATGCCTGTATGATGACTAAAGCAATAGATACCTAGCCTGTAGCGACGGTTTTCCACGGAATATTTTTAATGCACATGGAACGAAACATGAAATAAATTAGGGACCTACTTAGTCGTAGATTTAATATTTTTCAGTTTCAAGATAAACAATGTCGCTTCCATGAGGGCAAAGTGCATCAGGCGATGCAATTATTATACGTAATTCAATATTCCATGTACATTGATATGTAGAGTTATTTTATTATTATAGGCAGATAAAAAATATTTACATTTTGCCTATCGACCTGATTTAATAATTAACTGGATACTGAAAATATTTATAATAGAGAAATTAATGTGTAGTTGGCTGGATTTTATATAAATGTGTAGTAGGCTGATTTTGAATTTATGTCTTATGACTATGACTATGAACTTCGCCTAAGTACTTTTAAAGTTGCAAGTCCTGTCGTCGTTAAAAATAGAACATAATTGTAGCATTATCCTGTTCTGGTTAAAGGGATGAGATAATGCAGGAAAACTTCTTTAAGGCTTCTAACTTAGTCCTTAGAGGCAGCAACCTTCACTAAAGCTTCAGTGCCATTTGATGTTGATTTCAGGTGTGTAGATAGTTCAAATGCTTACACGTGTCCTGTACGACAACAAAGTAATATAACAACTTGTAACGTAAATACAAAGTAATTACCACATTATGTACCCATAGAAACTATTTAAGTGTTATTTAGTGACTACAATAATCATACTTTTATATACTGCATAATTAATACAAATTAAGGCAAGATAAATTTATGTCTCGTTTGATCCCTTAAACTTTAAGGTTTAAAGTAAACATTAGCATGATCTAAAGGTGTTTCATAAATTCAACTGGAATGAAAAATAAAAATAAAACACATTTGTCATAAACGTGGCGCTGGTCACAATATTTTATTTAACAACATTATGATCATTAAACCCATTTCTATATTATCATAAGTTCAGGTTGCACAGAACAGGTAGCAGCATTTTAGCGCTTCTTCTCCGGAGCGCCCGCGCCGCACCGCCCGGGTCAACGGCCCGATCTAGTTTGGGCGCATTATTATTAACTAGAGCCTCACCAATCTCACCATCCATATGACTTCTAATGACTTGATCGTAATGATGATGTAAAGGAAACTGAAAAAAGACAGCATTAAAATAGAGTCGATTAATTGAAGGTACCTAAATGATGTTATTAAATAATGATACCGTTTGATTTTATTAGCACCAATTATTCAGATACTACGAAGATTAAATTCTAATAGTGGTTATTTAAAAACGATTATTAATTAACTGATTAAGTATTATTAATTAACTGATTTTTTACCAATTTTGCTTTCTGCTAAAACCTATAGGAACGTTCGTAAAAGTCGTAAAACGTTGTACCTGTAAAATACTGTAACAATAGTCTTATAGGGAGTTTAACAAAGTACTTAAGCAGAATCTTATAAGTTTTATTATCATAAAAAATATCATCTTTAACATTCCATTAAGTAAATAAAGGTAAATAATAATTGTTATCGCAAATAATTTAATTACTGCTAATATTGGGATACCTTTGCCATTGCAAATAAGTAGGTATTAAATATATACCGACTAAGTTTCATGATTACTTTCTTCCTATATGACTAAAAATGTTTCTTGTTGGAACCAATTCAGAGCTTATTATTTTTAAACTTGGACTCAAAATACTTTTTTTACAATAATGAAATAGCAAACGAGTATTTAGTCAACCTGATATACTATCCACTGCCGTCCAATCGGTAATCAACCCCAGAGAGGATTGGACTACTTGAGATCAACCGACACTTGTAAAAGTGTCTCTTTTACGTCACTTAGGTACCTCCGTCACAAAAGATTATCCTTGTAATTAACACGCGCGTGTGGTCCGACCCCCATAACTCATGTGGTTGATAAAATTAAGTAAGTCGGCCTAAAAAATAAAACTAACTAAAATAAGTAGTCAAACTGTCGGCCATATTTCACTCGGGTTCACGCAACGCCCGCGAAAACAATACAAGGCCGCGGTCGTGGGCCGCATGACCGGCTGAGTTGCGACTCGCCCGCACCTACGGACTCGGTTTGGTTAATAAAAAAATGCAGTGTCTGTTTAGGAGATGACGTTACAAAACTGTGTCTAATTTCGTAAGAAATAAAAAAACAAGATTTGACTGATAAGTTTAAAGGTATATTGTAGTCGTTATATAGAATTGAACTCGCTTACAAATAGAACGTTTTACCAAATTTGCAACTTTTTAAAAATATAAAGTATTTGTTTTCATAGTAGCTGTATATAACCTACAGGCATTGTAAAAATATTTCTATTTATTAATTACGATTCAATACTTAAATCGCAAAACGGCGGCAAAGATACATTATTTTTTGAATTGGGTATGAACCCTAAAAATATGACTGCAGCGTTGCAACTCGCCCGACCCATCTTACGCATGCTTTGGTCGGCCAAAAAAAAAGACATCGAATCGGTATATAAATGTAGTCATTATAAATAGAATACATAATGTTATAAAGAAAATTATGTATAAAATTGTACATAGATATCACGGGTAATTTGAAGCAATTATAGGCAAAAAGTAAAATTATGTAAATGCAGGATTTAAAAAATCAGTAAGCGGCAGAAATACCTTTTAGTGTTGCAATATCAAAAGACGGAATACTCATACCAATTTCATAGAAATACGAATAAAATCGTTAATATACAATACGTATTTTTTGTACATCAATGTTTTATGTATTCATCTAAACCAGTAACAGGTACATTATTCCAAAAAACTTATGTTTCTATTTTCTGCATGAATTTTACAAAAATAATAGAGTCGAGGGACATTTTTTTGCATTAGTTTGTGTTAAAACAACATTCGATGTAGTTATTTGAATTGTTTAATCGTTAATCTATTTCCTTTATAAGTAATTGTGTACGGTTTGAGATTCAGTCGACTTTATTTATGGCTCTACGGGCATTTAGAGTTCCTTGAGTGACAAAACAAAACGGCCATGTTTAATTTTATTTACGGACGCTTCTTGTATTGATCACGATCAATAAATCTGTATTTATTAACTTCAAAAAAGCATTAGGTTATTTTTATGCTGTCTTTATACTGACATTAAATTGGATCAGTATTTGCATTGACCCTTTTTTTGTTTGTTGCGCCGTACTTCAGCTGTTTTATTATTTCCTTAATTTTCAGAAAATCGTTTCGTACAAGCAAGTGGCGTCTATTAACAGTAAAATTATTAAAGTATTATAACTGAAAATGTATGATATAGCAATATGTAAATCTCCATCAACTAACATAAGGTATTCCCAAATATTCGATTAAGGAATTACCTACGACGGAACTCAGTAGGCACCATAATTTTATGCTTAACCGGTTCCTATACTTTTTCTATCTTGCATGCGAGCTTTGAATAAGTAATTAGATAGATAAATCTTAAAACACAGATTAGAATGAATTTAATTTTATTAATAAAAGAATTTGGTTGTCTATTTCGTTCATTTGATTAAATGATGCTAAAATAATTTGTTGTATTTCATATTTTTGGTAAAATAAATGAAATTGTTACTGAGCGAGAGATATTAATACTGAATAGTTGAATATATGTAGTTTTTAATTTTAGATTCTATAATAATCCTCCTTAATTTTATGGAGATTTATTTACAGCGGATTATTTTAATCCTTCCGTGTATAATATCGAATAATCGATTCGATTACATCATTTCTTATTTATAAAATATTGAGCTTAATAATTAAATTATCCTTGGCTTAATACCACTAGCTAAGGCAAGGTCAAAATATTTGTATAATACAGAAGGGCATTGAAATCAAAACAATTAGCGTTTAATATTACTTAAGCCATTATGATCGCATTGTACCTGTGCATGTAGCCACAATAATTTCGCTTCAACCCAGCGTCTAACCTGACCCTATAATTTCTAAACAGGTTCCCAAATTGGCGACTGAATTTCGCTTGAGGCTGAATATTTTAAATGCTCCTTTATTAAAGGGAAATGAGATATTGTAATCACTACCTAGTTGCTTACTTGAACATATTCTGTACTCTTTCATTTCGCTTGTTTTTTTTTTGAAGTAGAAATCGAAATATTGCTGATATTTCAATCGATCGATTGTAGTAAATAATTCTTACAAATGTCGGAATTATAAAATATACCTACATATCAAATGTTATTAAGAAAATTATTATTAATATGTTTTCAAAGGAATTTATTTGATAGGTGGGCACTTAATATATTCTAAGGATTATTCGTCTTGGCATAAGTAACATAATGACCGCAAACTTGGGTCCAATTATCCAAAACGTGTGATAATGTAGTCGGGACTCTAATCGAATGGAACATGACTTTATAAGTTTACTCTTTACACTCGACTAACCCGATGTACCTTTTGTGAATTTTATGTAATGTTGTCACTTAATTTAAGATATTAAATAGGTAATATTAGGTATCAATGATCTATCATTTATTTCTATAACCTACTAAAATCTATTTTACAGCAGTTTTTGCGTCCTAGTTCTGTTCTAATAGGTACACCTAAAATAAAGACTAGAAATTCAATCAAAGGTTAATTTCGTACCTACATAAGTCAATATAAAAAATAATATAATAATTTTATTTAGAAAAATCCTATAGGCACACTAAAAGTTATCAAAAGACCAAAGAGAACGCAAGCGGTACTTTGCGCATAAGTTCATAAAAATAGTAGAATGGGTATTCTATATATTCTTTTAGATATTTTTAAATTCCCTTTTTCTCTATAAAACAGATTTTAATAGATTCCGTCGGTGGACCCATAGCTCCATTGTGAGTACGAAATGCGGGCACATCCGCGTACAGTACAGCCTGAGAGCTGCCAAGAAGGTTGCTCTACATTGCACTTTGTAATGAACTCTACACGGTCTGTGAATTACAAATAAAATCATTTGAATAAACATAAATAGATGACCCGTGAAATAATGTACACTATTTATATACTGTTGTGATGTATTGATGGAAACATAACTTGATAATGTTTATTTATGATTTAGGTATCCATATTTTTTTCAATAAAATAGACATTATAAAATATTATACCTATTAAAAAATAAGTAGGTATTATTAATTTTCCGGAAAAAATCTTATTGTGTACCTACATAGGTACTTATGGTACATATATTCAATTAAATAAAGTATGTTTAATGGTATAATTACAGTAGATATCTACTTAACAAGAAAACAACATTGTAAGTAGTTTAAAGTCGAGAATTTCTACAAAACAAACTACGACTCTACGTAGAGTTTGAAGCATCTGACGTTAGAATGCGGGCGCATCCGTGAGTCATGAGTTTCAGAGGGAGCTTGCTCTACTACCTATTGCGTTAACGTTTTATTCTTAAATATTTATTTAAAACATTCAAAATAACATTTAAATTAAATATGCTTAAATTAAATTTATTATAATAATTTAATATTACTCGAAAATGTTTTTGTTTTATTAATCAATTATTTTTATTGTTATTGTTCTGTTGATAGGTCGTTTTATCCTATATGTTTTACATTATCACGCTATAAATGATAATTGTATGTAATATATTATACAGATTTTTTTAAACTTACATACATTACATATATTATACTTTAAAATTATTTAAAGATATTTTGTTAATTAATTAATTATGAATAATTACTACTTGTATTTACGTTGATATAAGAAATGTGAAGTTTAATATGAGCACATATGAGTTGGTGAGACAGCATTGTCGCCCGTCAAGGAGTTTGCTCTACTTAGCAAAATATTGTAATAAGTATTTCTGAAACACATGAAATCTAAGTTTAATATGTAAGACTCTAGTTGTTGTTCACTCATTGCAAGTATGCACGAGTATACGAGTATTAGATATTTACATGCCCTGCTACGATTAAAATTTTCTTATATATTAAATTTAATCTTATTCTATAGACTAAATTGTTGTAAAAATATTATATCAATTTAAGTTACTAAAATTAGTAGCCTGAAGCTGATGTAGAATAAAAAAGCACTTACCTTTATTATAACTTGTTTTATTAAATTATTTATTAATGACATTGTCATCAAACACCTTCCTGTTGGACAATATCCACTTTACTAATGAAGGTAAACATAGCATGAGTCTGTACTCAAGTATGTAGGTATCTAGGTATACCTAGTATGTCGGTACCTACATCGAGAAGGAAGATATGTCTGAGTTAGAATGCGACCGCGTCCGTGAGTGACGAGCTTTGCCAACAAGTGCTCTACCAGCTCTATGCTTACGTGTAGAGCATCGCGATGCAAACAGTCGATGTGGAAATTATTGCACTATATGCTTTTGTTCTAGAAACTTGTACTGAGTAATATACATACATTTGACCTTTATATGAAAGATGAAAAAAAAATTAAAATATTTTTATTTTATTTTTCTATCAATTAATTCATAGATAGGTTCATTTTGTTTACATTAAATTAGGTACTAAATAATGTTGATCCTGAAGAATTTATAATTAACTAACGCTAATTAATTTACTCAAATGAGTTTTTCTAATACATATAACTAGCAGAAAGGTGTTCAAGTTTATACTTCGATTTAAATTTAAATAGTCTATTCTTAAATACTATACAATAAAACAAAACATTATTTCTTTAAAGCGAGTAATTTATTCTTGCGTCACTAGTAAAAGAAAGAATTACCCCGAACAGTCATAGCGACCTTGAATAATAACAGTTCATAAAAGATTGTACCCGGACTCAATAGAAACGTAATGGTTCTCCAAATTGGTTCGTCCGTCCACCGCACACAATCAAAACAAACACCCGATACACACAAAAATAACATAATAGCCCCGTAACAGTCGCAGCCCATAAACTAATAATGGGGGAGATATGTTTTATGGCTTTCAACTTTTGAATACGCTTAAGTTTTTTAACTTTTAGTTAAGCGAAAATCGCGTACCGGCGAGCACGTTCGTTGTGTAACGGTTATTGCGTTTTTGATTTAAAATTAGAACAATATGTATTCCAAATTTAAAATTGTGAAGATTGACGGATCGGTTGCATTATGGCGGAGGAGGTGCGCATACGCATGTTTCCCGCCTGTTCGCGGCGCGCCGGCGGCCATCTTGGATAAGGATCGATCATAGGTGTACAGCTGTGAAGTGATAAATATGAATCCCGACAGCTAAGTGTGCGTGGACTTTCTTTTTGTGTGCATCCTTGGACGTCGACGGATCTTCGAGACATCCTTTCTGTGGACGATCTGGAAAATAAAAACAATATTAGGTTCATAATAATTTATGTGTATTAGTAACTAAGTACTGTGTATTAAAAATAAGAAACTAAGTACCGTCATTATAGAATTAAATAAATCTTAAAATGGTATTTATATTTATTGTAAAATTGATACGATAGTTAACTTAAAATTCATGCGTATTTTTCTTAGGTAGGTACCTTTATATAAGGTATAATTATATAGATATTGTATTTATAATAATATGTATATAGATATAGTGTGTTTAGATGGTCACCGAATTACCATAAATTGAGAGAATGATTTTATCTCGACATTGAGTTTATTTAAATGACGCAATAAAATAAATTATCTCCGTGTTCATCTCACTTGTAGTTATGTAATAACTGTAATAAGCCACAATAAACATAAAACGATTCTTTGTTACACATAAAATTTTCCAAATGCACATGGTTTTAATATAAAACAAAGTATAAAATAAAGCGATAATTATTTAAATAAAATACTGCAAGGCTCTTTCTATAACTTGAGGTACAAATTTATATTAAAGCAAGGAATACTTATAAAAAACTCCGAAATGCTTGAAATAAGACAGATAAATATGTAGGATAAGTTTTTTTAAATTTAAAACGCAATATTACATGGATATCTCATTAATATAATATTATTACTTTCTATGTATTAGAATTAGATATCGTGTCCCGCTCTATATTCAAAAAGAATTGTAGCGCGTACAAATAGAGTGCTTATAGACATTACACTACTCACTGACACCGAATAAACTCGACACATGTTAAACAGTTTGTTTTTTTTTATTGATTTACGTAAACCTTCCAGTTATTTTGTATCATCAAATAATCAAACGAAAGCTACCTCACCGTCCATAGTTTGACCCGAGCGATGTTATTACGCGTTGCATTGAAAATCATTGGTTATCTCCAATCGTGACTTTCCATCGAGATGCAATTGTTTCAATGCTACTTTGTGTTTGCTGAGAACTTCTACTTTTAGTTTTTTTTTAAGAACCGATAAAATAAAATCAGTTTTTTTAATTAGGAGGCAATAATATACCTACTAAAAATATTTTGCAAAGTTGTATTACCATCAGTTTTTTTTTCGAATTAAAATATATCAAAATTTTAAAAGTAAATTATTAATTAATAACTTGGTATTTTAGGTACAATGCTCACCTTTTAAGAACGGAATATCGTTTCTAAAAGGTAAGCATTGTACCTATCTATTTTAAAATTTAATGCGACGCCCTTCCAGGGCATCACATATTTCTTATGTCTTTGTCTTAAGTTATATGTATATTGTGTCATATAAATAAATAATATTTGTCTGAAATATAAATTTCAACATAGGTACTCCTATGAGTAGGTACGTGTCTGTACTATGAACAAAAGTAAAAATTTACAAACGAAAGCCGCCATCATTCATTAGCTGCATTGCCACCAAATTACAAAAACTGTACCTTCAAACAAGACGCACACACTCGCCTACACGTGTAGGGAGTGGTATCATATTATGCATCGTATTAATAAGCGGGGAGTATAGGTAAAAAAGTATTATTACACACTCCATGTCGGGCGGCCGCTGGGAGGTTTTTAGGCTATCTGGCCATTACAAGGTGTTTCGGGAGCTATACTTTGTTGCATTTATCCTGTGTACATTTTGAAGCCCTGACAATGTATTTAAACATTGGTTAGGTTAGTACGAACTAATAATTTGTAAAGTTTGCACACAGTAAATTTAAAAGAAGTAGGTAAAATAAATTTAATATAAAAATTATAAAATTTGAATTTAAATTTTATAATTTCAATTAAATTATAAATGTATTTAAATTTTGTAAACATATCATTTAAGCTCATAAATCAAACATTAAAATATGTACCTACATGAAATATGGAAATGATACAAATGTATTGCAAAACTTATAAATCAATTTGAAAACATAGGTAGGTTCGGTACCTATCCTATCCGCTTTACCTTTACCTTTTATTTTACATACATATAGTACAAATAGAAAAAGTAGAAAGAAACGTAACAAGATAGAGTCGTTTGACTTAATATAGAATAAGTAACCTGAAATTAAAATGATTTACGAAGCCACTACAATAATCGTGGAGTCCCTCATTATGTAAAGCTCAGCAATCACTCTAAAGGGCAGTTGGAACAATCTAGACTGGTAATATAACAAACTAATTATGGTTAATTAAACTATCATAAATGATTGCACCGCAATTTCATCGTACCAGTCCTTAAATATAGCGTGAATTAAAAAACAACATTGTAAAACTTGGCTTGGGTAACTAATTATCGTTTTTTGCAGTAATACCTACCGATATTAGATACACAGTTTTTTGTAAGAAAATAATAATATTGTGATCACACTTAATTGGTAGGTTTTACATAGATCGAAATGCCGTGTCAGAAATTGTTACATTAATACCTACATATTAATTGCTTTTAAAACAAAATAACTCAATCAAAATTGTGTTTAAGGTAGACAACCACCATTAAATACGTAACAATAATTTGCTTTACTATTATCATTACCGACCATTTTAACCGTAGAAGAAAAAACTTTCTGTATTAGAGACAACGTGGGAATGACTTAATCCAAAAATCATCATTATCTGGAAATTAGTTTTAGTCGTTTTTAAATGACGCGTGAACTATCTTTCGTCTCGACTTCGCGAAATTACCGCTTCGCTTCGCATAGGCGTCGGTCCTTAGCACTGAATACTGCTCGGTGATTAATAATTTTGCACGATTCTTCGTTCACCACTGTCGGACTCAAAAGCAAAATATCAAGGATAATACAAAAAAATACGAATACCTCTGTCTAATTAACTATCAATTTTTATATAATTTAGTAGGTAGGGAACCCACTTGGGAAACGCTACCGTAAAAAATGTTTTAAATAATTTATCCGGATAACCTAATTGTAGGAGAAAAAAGATATTAGGTACAAACTGAAGATAGTTTTTAAAAAAATAATAATTATTCTCGTTTTTCATAGGGATCATTCCGATAGAGATTTCAAAGATTTTTTATTGAACAAATAACAAATTTCAAACTGTATGTACATTGGTAAACAACTGCAAAAGATCTTTTAAACCGGTACTTAGGTAGGTAGGTACATAGATCCACGTATAAAATCGTATTCATCTTAAATTTTTAAATCATAAGACAAACGTTATTTTTTATGTAATACCAATAACACATGCAAAAATCACGTAAAGCATAAAACTACGTAAGATTATAAAATATTGCGTCCTAATAAACTATTAACCTACCTACATCGTTATAGTGAAATTGCATCAGCTAATTTTTGCGGGCGCTAACCCGTTCTTAGTAAACTATTAAACCATATTTAATTCCACATAAACAGCGTACGGTAACATACACTGCGAATAAATAACTCCGCTACACTAGCCTTTCATCCGATGCAAAAATCCCATTTTTCCGCACACCAATTTAATATTTATTCCTTCTACCTTAAGGACAATTTTCATAAACACCTTTCCGCAGATGGTGTTTTATTAAGAGTCTTGAACCTTTTGTAGAGGGCATAAGGGTAGTTATTCTGCCACGTTTAGGATATTTCGATATTATTTCGCTGATTCGTGCCGGTGCCGTTCGGTGCTTCGTGCCGAAACTAGCGTTCCACGGAACAATGTGTCTTCTTTTAAACTAAGTCGGTTAATCGTGTTGGTCTCAGCGGGTCTCACATAAACCTGGCGAGTATTTCGTTGTCTCCATTGTTTCACAGTAAATCGTGCAGATCTTTGATTATCACCAATTAGCCCGCAATTCTAACTTCAACGCGTTTTTCTTTACTTAGTTACTTTTATTTTTTACAATGTTTCCATGATTTCTAACATATTTATCACAATAAGAGTCATTAGCTCTATTAGTGTATTGAGATTATTATCTCGTAGGTAATTGTTTATTTCATTATTACTCCACAGAAAAGTTACTCTGTGTTACTCAACACACTGTGGTACACAATGAGTACAAAATACATTCTTTATGTCAGTATTCCTATCTATAAAAACATAAATGTGAATATTAAAGTACCTTCTCTACCTAACGATCTCTGTGCTATTGAAGAACTCGTTCTACATATATGTAGTACACATCGGTCTAGTTGACAGTTATTTTATTTATATGTCTGTTAAAAATATTAAAAAGCACGAATTACGTTTAGAATGTCTTAAGTGGTAAAGTCGCTACTTTTTAATTATTCTTAGTCAATCACAACAGTTTAGAGTCCGTACCAAATCAGTTCAATCAGTCACGGCACTCAAAAATTTTATTCGGCACTCGTTATAACGATCAATAAAGTTTATCACACCATACCGGTAGGAATCTTGATAATTATCCTACTATAAAATTTTATGGACGCACCGTTTGTAAGTGTTTTATAGTCTAGCTTGGGTGAAAGTCTAACTAATATTTTAATACGTCTTGTATAGCAATTTTTTTATATTCCGTAATTCTGTATAACGTAAAGAATGGCATTCGTTATAGAATAGTTAATTGCACCCAAAAAATACTACGAAACTGTTACAACGATTATAAAATTGAAATATTCACGGCGGGAATCGAACAGAAAGCTTGCGCCGGCGCCGATCGCATGATGTATGGGGCCCCTCCACATACTTCACTAATATGCCCTTCCAGTGTGAGGGACACCGTGTGAAATATACCTGTCCCATTCGAACCCATTGTAACGAACTTTAAAAACTCATTAAAAGTTAAACATTTCGATAAGATAGCTACGTATTTTGTTCACCTTACATTGTTTTGGAATCGTTTTGACACAATTTTTAAAATAGGTAAATGTAATAGGTGAGCATCGAATTTAATAGTTAATTTAATTGGTTAGAATTATTTGTTTTAAGAAATTAATAATCGCATATTATTAGGAACCCTATTTTGCGGGATGTTATTTTTGTTATTTTATGAATTTTAGCATGTATCTACCTACCAACGTATAGTTAGAGCTACCTATTACGTTTAGTTAGAACTAGACAACAATACTAATCAAAATACGTACTTTGAAGGGAATATCTCATAACATCCAAAAGCCTGCCTCTACTGACCGATGCATGCGGGTAAAAAAACCGACGTTTCTATTAGAGAGCCCACTTTTTCACCATGGACCGCAACCAGGAACACAATCGTAAATTATAATTTATTAACCCACAGGATTGAGTTATCCTGGCCTATCTATGGCGGCGTCCTTTAACATTGTAATTTCGGTGAGTTTAGTGCAGTAGTGGTATCCGATCGTAACGGACGTTTAAGTGCAAAGTCCAGTGCCATTCATTTACAACAGTGAGAGGAATGCCAATCGTTATGCATATGGCGTAAGAATTGTTAAAGCGTGACCTACCACAGTTGAATTTGATGGCGGCGTTCCATCAAAGTGTTCGAAGCAAGCGATTCGATGCACGTACTGCCAATTTACGCACCGTAATCAGCGATGTTGTCACCCGTCAAGAAAGTTCCTAGCTTCAAACTTGCAAGACATTCAAGCATGCATCTATAAGGCAAGACTTAAAGGTTTGACTAATCGTGAATCTGCATACGGATATAGACTGTACTATGTGAAGTTGATTTAAAAATAGACGATTTGCTTTTACTTTTTCACACGCATCACGGGAGATGTGTTTGACTGTCCGCGCACGAATGTTGGAATCATCGGCGCTCACGCAGAATTCTAATGAGAATTTCCTTCTGCATTGCACTTGCGATACATAAAACATTATGCGGTTCCCCGTCATGTTTACAACGGAAAATACGGTCGCGGGTTGTGTGTTAAGCGTAGTTTTATAATGTGTTTTAAATTAGCTATGTGAAAATATAAATCTGTGATCGTATTGTTAGAGTGTGACTTGTTAGAAGTGATATTTTAAAGATGATGTACGTGATAGGGTAGGCGATGAGACGTGCATTGTATTTGTGGAGGATAAGGATGGTCTGAAATGTGTCAGTGATTTTATAAGGTCAAAGCCCGGAGATATTATAAATGCGAGCGCACGGTTTTGGCGCGCCGCGAAAATATGTCTCCACAAACAAGTAAAACCAAACACAGTCTTCAGCACTTTGAGTTAGGAGGGAAGCAAGAATCCGCTCCCGCATATTAATGCAAAATGGTAAAAATAACTTGCGCCATTATCGTCTATAATGATAGGAATAATGGGATTACTTTCAGAGCGTAAAGCGTTCTTTTTATAACGTGTGTTGTATATTACATTTATAAAAACGTTAATAAGTCATAAGTGACCAATTTTCTATTATAAGCTTTTAGTCACGCGGCCACATTATTTCAGCTTTGTTGTATTGTGTGGGTTATAATTTTTGTTGTTGCCTATTGAAAATTAAATGATACCTGCCGTAGATATGAGTGTCATAAAAATATTACAAGTAGATAAGAAAACAGCAGTGCATTATTTATTTACACTTTAGTTAATTGTGTTTGATCTATTTAAAATGGCGGTACTCTATAGAGATTAAAATCCGTAAATCAGTAACTTCTGAAAGGATACTCTACTCTACAAGTTCAATTATGTTCTTACAAAATCTTGTAATCTGTTAGTTCTACATATGTAGATTTAAATATTAACTTATCTATGTAGAAAATTAAGTCTCACGAAAAAGTGTTAGCTCCGCCATATGTTTAATGAAACACATGTTACGCCTTTACTTTTCAATCGACCGCGATCACTCAAAATTATCGTGTAGAGACCGGTTATTGCTGATATTGTTGATATACCTTCCATTTGTAAGGGTTGGTACATACTACATACTATATAACAACTCGAACGCATGAAAAATAAGTAAGTGTTTTTAAATCAATTTTTTGTCGTCATTTGACGCTCCTTTCTTAGCAAGTTATCGGTATCAACTGGCTTGAGATGCTTTTTATATTTCTATAATCATCTCTGCCTACCCTCATATTCAGTAACTACCCTCTTGTTTCCAATTTAAAATATTGCCATCTTTACTATGATGATTTAATCCACCATAATTTGCTACATGAAAGTATAGTATGAATACAACTTTACTAGTGTACTGGGTTAATAAAAGTCCAGTATGATTTACATTGAAACATGACATTACATGATTTCTATCGGGCTGTCATTTGCTCTATGATAGCTTCACTAACCCACGTTCGATACAATGTATAATGTTAAAAGCAATATCTGACTAGGCTACTATTTTATCTATATTTTTTATCTGGAGGTAACAAAGGTATTGATTTATCATAACGGAATATAATTTTCTTTTTTAATGTTGTTAAGTAGCAAGTCGGTAGGTATTTATTGCTGTTTGCCGATAAAAAGTGGAAATTAATAAGCACTTTAATTGAAAAAGTCAATACGATAACATTTTTCACAATTATAGAAAATCTACCTGTAGATACTTAAGTACATAGGTATTTAACTAAGGTATATGTACACACAACTTAAATACATACCTACTTATACAAGATAATCCAACGTATAGTGCAATTTCACACGATAAAATCTATTGCAACTAGTTCATAAAACAGTATTTAAAGTTAGGTGTTGTTCTTATAAAGTCATTGGGTCACAGCTGATTTCACGTTCAAACTTAGTTTCAGTACTAGGGGTGCGACCCCGCCTCTTCCGTTTCACTGACCCTGAGCGGGGTGACTGTTACTTAGAATTATTTCTTGAGTAATCGATTAGCCAAGCCA
>DWPV01002167.1:0-17964 GCA_018251915.1 Urbanus proteus proteus
ACTATTTTTTTCCTCTGGCCGGCACTTTCATTTTTGGGTACAAAATGTTCGAGACTTGAATGATCTCCTTTCATAATTTAATATTTTTTATTTCATTGCTTCGGAAGGCCAACACGCATTGGATTACAGATTGTTCCGGTTTATTACAGACGTTTATGGACGGCAGTGGCCACTTACTATGAGGCCTCTTACCGTAAGGTGACATTCTAGTTTGCTATATATTACAAAAGAACTAGTAACGAAACGAGAGAAATGTCCATTAGTACCAAGTAACTGAAATAAACTCTAACTAAGCAATCATGCTTAGTTCGTGTTTTAATCCATAAATAATTATCCGACTACGTCAGAAGGAGGGTAATAAACACCAGAGGAGTCGCCAATGCTTTGAAGAAGAGCTGTTAAAAGTTTAAAAGTAAAAAGGTGCAAACCTTTTTACTTTTAAATGCGTTAATAGTAAAAAGTCTAGTTAAATCCTTCGACGCCTCTTACACTACTTACTTTTTTGTAGCAACATATTTTCGCCCTACAATAAACAATATGCCACATATCATAAACAAGGATCAGTGAAGCCTGTGTTTCAGCCTGAAGGCTGCGCGCGTCCGCCCGGAAATTGTCTGAATCTGTAGCGAGCGTGAAGCCTAGATATTTTAGTACTTGGATGTAGGTTACAGTGTAGGTCTAGTATTGCGTAGTGTCAGGGTAATTAATGGTTAACGGCTGATTAATTGTTAGTTAATTAAATATTTGAAAAAGGCACAAACAAACAGACCCAGAACATAAATCTAAATTCATCACTCAGGTATCTGTCTGGCCGGGAATCGAACCCGGGACCCACTGCACGTCAGACTGTTATGGTAACCGCTCCGCCACGCGGGTCATCAACATGTTAAGCAATTTAAGTGAAATTAATTATTTTATAAAAAAAATCGAAAGTATCAAAATAATTTCGATTCGAAGATTCGAATCCAGGAAACAAGAGACAAACAAGCCACTAAACTTAACCTTACACGATGTATTTACTGTCACGTGATGTAGCGTCACCTACAACGTACCGTAACAGCCGGGGGCTGTATCGTGGAGCCGGAAATTGTGGAACCTAATGCTTTGTCAAGGGAACAGTGTTATTTTTGACAAGATATACAAGAGCGAACGCCTCACTTATGACTAATCATTGCTGTGAAGAAAAATAAGCTAGAAACATGTTATTTCTAATTATGAAGTAAATAATAGAAAAAAGTAAACTAAAAGTACTATTTTTATGATAATGTAGTAGCAAACGAGTAGTCCATATGATGGTATGTGGCCTGTCCCCCAAGTACATCATACCACCTTCAATAATTATAAGTACCTACTTTAAAATGGTCACGGAAACCTTTGAACTGGAGTAGCAAACGAGTTTGCAGTCAACATTTTAAGTGGCCACTGCCGCACATTTGTAATCAACCCCAGATGACATCATTCCTGCCTGAGGTCGGCCAGATGCGTTACTATCCCTGAGGACTAAGTTGGAAGGATAAGTATGTCTCCCTTACCACATCCTTCAGACCAGAATACAGTAGTGCTAACAATGCTGTTATAAGGCAGAACTAGGTATGGTGGTGGTGCTGCTGGAGTCGAACCACAAAGGGCTTTATCACCCTTTAAAACTCTATTAGCCCAGCAATAGAACAGCAATAGCTCTTTATTATTATAACTTAGTAATTCTCCTTAATACCCTTTACCTTACCTTACCTTACCTTACCTTATACTCTTTACCTTAATTCTATCCCATTCGCTCAATATTTACGTTACGTGGATCGGAATTTAAAACTATTGGAAACTAAAAATTCGCTGAGGACTCTAAAGTTTATTTATTTAATGGTTATTCAATGGCTTACAATTTTCAGGAAAGCGTTAAGGATGCTACTTTGATCGGAAAATTTAACCGGCAGATGTTCAGTTAAATAACTATGTTTATATCTATACAAATAAATAAATTTGATGTGTTTCTTCGTGATGTCAAAATAACAACTTTTTACTAAATGTATATAAAAGCATTCACAGTATCTTCTACAAAAATCAACTGTCTGTTTGGCTGAGGTTATCTTCTAAACGGCTGGACCAATTTTGATGAAGCTAACTGATAATAATATAACTGAAAAATCACCATATCCATCTAAATGCAGTACTGGGTTGAATCTTCGGCCGATCAAACAGCTAAATTGTATATTAAAATTACTGTAGTGGGTCTGGGTTTCCCTCTTTAAAATATATCATTTGTGATACATTTATGACGTTTAAATGTCTTTTGAGTTGAGACGTGATGGAAAATTGTAATGTAATTACATAAGGTGTTATTCCAGCGGGTAAAATAACAATTAAAGACATCAAGCCTCTTATTTCGTACAATGATTTAAATGGGACACATTTAATTAACTTTAAATTAATTGACGTTCATGTATTTATTGAAGCTTCTTCCGCTATTTTGGATGAAAAGACCTATCGTAAAGATGCTTGCCTGGGAGTTTTTGTACGTTTCTCAAAGATGTGTAAAATCTTACAAGGTTTCTTGACCATTTACATCAGAGAGAAAGGAAAAAAAGAGAGAAGGGAAAGAAGAGACAGAAGAAGAAGAAATAGAGATTATCTTAAGAATAAGAGGATAAGAGAAATAGAGACTGTTTTTTATATGATTGAAGTAGCAAACGAGCATGCAGCAGCAGCATGCTCTGCAAGCTCGTTTGCTACTCACATGTTATAAAAAAATGCAGTCCACCTGATGGTAACTGGCCCCTGGGGACTGAGCTGGAACGCCTCGGATAAGTATGTCTCCTTAACCACAGCCTTTAGCCACTTCCACCCCAGAACACAGCAGTGCTTAACATTGCTATTATAAAGTAGTAATAGGTGTGGCGTTTGACTGCCGGAGTCGAACCACATAGAGTTCTACCACCAATTGAACCTGAGACACAGGGAGACCGGTAATATCTAAAGGGTAGGACATCAAAAAATGTTTTCAAAAATCCTCAATGATATTTTATCTATTTTAACTAAAAGTCAGTAAGTTAACAAATTCAAAATTGATCTCTCCGTTTCATACTCTTTGATGCTGAGGCGTCGATTTCAAATTGACTCCGCTATAACGCTTCGCAAGAATCGGGAAGCTATTTCGATGCGGCTTAAAATGTACATAGAATGCGGTTTTATGATTTCGTAACTTTGCTTCTGTTGATTTGAATTCGAAAACGATAAGTTGTTAAGATTTTTTATGCATTCTAAGGATGGAATTAATTAAATCGTTATGTAATGTTGAATGATATTCTGTTTTTAAAAGTATAATGAGTAATAGATATTATTATGTAGTCTTCCTTATCAAAGGGTTCTAACATAGGAATTAATCGTAGCATCGCTTATATTGCCAAAATCAGATAAAAAACGAACGTTTTATGAGTTGACTAGCTGAATCCCGCGGTTTCAACCGCGTCAAAAAAGTAAAAAGGAATACTTCTCTAAACATAGTTAACATCCCACGCGCCCGCGAGGGGGCGCGCGCGCTAATGCTTCTTTCGAAAATTAAAGTAGCCTATGTTACGCCATAGATCTTCAGATATCTGCCAGTGAAAGTCCCGTCAAAATCGGTCCAACCGTTTAGAAGAGTACATCAGCCTAGCAGACAGACATAAAAAATGCATTTTCATTATAGGTATCGTGTATAATTTCATATGCATTAAGTAAAAAGTTGTTATTTTGAAATCACAAACAGACACTTGAATTTTAGTTATTAGTATAGATGTCTACCTTATCAAGAGGTTCTAATTTAGTAGTCAATTGCGGATATGACCAACTTTTGATAAAAAACGAACCTTTTATGAATTGATTACAGATATCCATGTCTGCTTACTAATGATATGGACTGCATGTTCGTTAGAAACTTTGGTCATACATAAAAGACGCTGTTACCTATCTCCTGAATTTAATACCATACTCGTTTTTAACCTACGTAATAACGGAATGGTGCCAGTGGATAACCTAATTAATATAAAGTAGGTGTTTTTAAAATCATAGTTATCTGTTATCCCTACATAGTATAAAACAAAGCCGCTTTCTCTGTCCCTATATCCCTACGTATGCTTAAATCTTTAAAACTACGCAACGAATTTTGTTGCGGTTCTTTTTAATAGATAGAGTGATTAAAGAGGAAGGTTTATATATAATATAACGCGTGCGAAGCCGCGGGCAAATGCTAGTTGGGTATAAAAATGGACAGCAGCGGTTTATTATGAAGTAATTAATTTGATGTGGTCACCAACACTCAGCGAAGCACGGTCAACATGAGAGTAATCCTTTTTAAAAGCCTCAAATGTGAACTTGGTTGAAGGATGCATCATACTAAATACCTACTCTGTATTATGTTAGCTGGAATATTAAGAGTATTAAGAAAGTATTTTAGGTGTATCTAGAGCGAAACGAGACCTCAGTGACATTTTATCGGCCACGTTCATGGCGCATAAATCAAGTCCGCTTATTTTACCAATAAAATTTAATAAAAGCTATTCTTTTGGTCTTCAAATACATACAGACTATTAGATTAGTGTTTTATTTGAGTGTAAACAAAATTAAAAAGTGCATGCTTGAATTCTGACAAAAACATGAAGTCCACTTGATAGTAGGTCTCAACTGCCTCCCATGAGTCTATATAATCAAACCAATACTAGGTACACCAAAGTCGGGGCTGAGACGAGTCATAGATGTGAAGCACTGCATTTCTATTCCGAAGACCAAGTTAAAATACTTCACGGTGTTAGGCAGTTATAGGTATAGCGGAGTTTCTACCACAGTTGGAACTGAAAGCGTTATATCTTCTTTAAACACGGTAACAATTGCAAGGTAATGTTGTTTATAACATTCGATCAGATGCCTCAAGTTTCAGAAAGAGACCAATAAGTAAAATTATGATGTAGATATTTTTCTTATTCTTATTATTAAACGACATGAAAAAATATTTATTGTGCGTTTTTATAGATAACAATATTTTAATATTAATTGTAAGTAGAAATGAAAGAAATTCGTTTATTAAATGCGTGTACTAATTAAAATAATAATATATCAGTACACTTCAACTGACTGTTGTGTGGTACCTTGTAAACACAATTAAAGATTGACCTTTATAATTTGATCAAAAGAAAGTTGCTACCGAAAGTAACGTACTACTCTTCAAAGTCGATTAATTGAACTTTTTAATGAACTTTTATCTTTTCGAGCACGAAGGACTTTCTACGAACTGTATATCATTAACGGCTCATCGAACTAGGGAGTAATGAAACGCCTAAAAAACGTTGTTTCGGAAATACGAATTATACGCTCAACTCATAAATCAGGCCGTTCTATTGATATCAAAGCCCTAGCCCCAGTAAATGGGGCCTATTTATCAGAATCGCATAAAAGTACACGCGTGCCAAACTATGTTGATCGGTGAAAAATCGTAACAAGCATTGACAACCGCCCTTTTGAATGATAAATTACAAAACAGTTTCAAACGCGTCATCTAGGGTTGTCGGAAAAAACGATTAAAATATTGCAGATATAATTGTTTACCCATCTATATCATAGCAGACACGAAGGTTATATCTGTACTAATAAAGTTTTTGTTTACCTAAAGCTATAGACGGGGCTTAGAAATTATTATAGTTTTTGCCGGCCGCTTTGTTTTATATAAACCTTTCTCTCAAATCACTCTGTCTATTGAAAAAACCGCATCAACTTCCGTTGCGTAGTTTAAAAGATCTAAGCATACGTAGGGCCAGACAATGGAAATCGACTTTATTTTATACCTACTATGTAGTGATATTTATCAGAGATAATCGAATAATAAGGTTTGTGGAGACATCAGTAGAAGGTAAACGCAGTACGGATGCAGTTTTAAAAAGCACGTACGATTTATTACTTGTTACCTTAACAACATCACATTATATGTTTTTGTTGGCAACCCTATTCCAATTCAATCAAATACACATCAATAGATTCTGTTTATCACGCGTGTATTAAAATACGCTTGATAATGCATAAATGATATCGATTCTATTTATGGGTTCGCGAAACAAGCATTCAATTCACAAAGATTGCGGTTATCGGCTTCACGGTCGCTTCACTATTTTAATTTATGATAAAAGTTTAATATAAAATACGACCATGACCACCGCAATACAATGTTGCGGTATATTTTAATGATATTACAATACGTTTTCGGGTTATCTATGTTTATGTCATTGTGAAATAAAATTTTAATCGCTTCTTTTTTGTGTTAAGTATTGGATGATAATGAATACGTATTTACAAAGATAAGTATTTTAAAATTGGATTTATTTGTTAGTCATAATAGTGGCTCTAGAATTTTATCTGCCGAGGTAAAAATAAATAATCCACTAAAGAAAAAGTTAGTAAGTATCGGAGTATACATCCATAAATAAGTAACTACCTCCTACATAATAATATTATTGACCTTAATTACCTTTTTTATTACTAAATATTTATCATTACCTAAAACTAAACGTAATTTACCTACAAAACAATCGTAAGCCGTGTGTTAGTAAGCTTTATTATTTATTACGCGGAAAACAGAACAAACTAACCAAAAGTGTCCGCGGTACGGAAACGACGCGACGCAACAAAATAAAGTGGAATAAAGAAAATAGAAAGACGTGACGAGACAAGAAAGCTGTGGAGTTGTGTTCACACTAAATCTAATTCTTAATGTTGAATTGTTTGTTAATTTTTTAATGTGCCTACGCGTCAGGTTCCTATAAAGGTTAGACGTAAATTAATAAGTCTGGTGGATTTATTGAAACTGATGTAGTTACAAAACACTAAACCAATGTTTTTAAAGTAAGAGTTTAATTAAAAACTTAGTTTATTTTACTACTTATTTTACCGAGAAGTTGGTAAGTTAATTTAATTTGCAATAAAAATTATAAAAGTATTAAAATGTACATCTTGATATTACTTTCCTAATTAACCCCTTTCTACTTAAACTGATTGTATTATTTTTTATTTCTACGTCATTAAATTTCAAAAGCGCTTATTTAATACGTTATACGTACCACAATACTAAAGAAAAATAATTTATAACAGTTATGGTGCTGGCCGGGGACCGAACCTAAAACCGTCATGTTTATAGTGTCTGTAGTTCTCTACAGTTTTTTAGGCATGTAGGAGCAAACGGTATCCGAAAGGATAACGGTAGAGCGGTACAAAGGGTAGCGTGTTTGTGTGCTCCCCAGGGTTGACGTCGCTTACATCATTACGAGCACCACAGAGACGTCCCTCAAATTCTTCTATATATATAACTATAATCATATAGTTTGTCTTTTTATTTAAATACGAAGCTGTGGTGTTATTATCAAAAATATTTCTGTATGTTTGAAATTTTTTCATTGCATTTCATTTGATATTTCAAGTAGATAAAAAAAACTTTATTTATTTAATTTTTACATTTTTTGTCATGGTTAATTTTATGCTTGACGTAGGTAAAAGGTTACTTTCTGGCACCCACACCTAGAATGTAGAGCTGAATCACAAGCGCTCATAACTTTTTGTTCTTATGAAAATACGTTCTTGTTTTTACAAAACGGTACAAAAATAAAGTATTTTCGTATTGTATTGTACATCTCTTTGTACCGGTATAGGATATGCATACATCAGAAAGTTGGTGTTAAAATAGGTATTCCGTAATAACATTAACTCACTAATTATATTCTTGCGCAATCACAAGGTATTTTTTCCAAATGCCTTTGCTTTTGACCACAAGCGGAAGTGGCAGTAATAAAAAGGATAATACGTAATTATTACATATTTATAATACAGTTACAATAATATATATTTTACTACACTAATTTATTACATAAAATCGCATCGTAAAATGTATTTGAAAGACATTTCGATTAGGTACCGTATTGTATACGATTATATTACAACACTATGTGTCTAATGCATAAACATTAAAAACATGTAGGCCTATAAATACGACATCGGTACCTAATTAATGCCCATTAATTAACATAGCGTATCTATCATACAATATATTAATCATTGTTGACATATAAATAAATCAACGACCGAATTGTTGAAAACTCTTCGCTTTAAACTGCCGTTATTTCTTTTTTTTGTTTGAAGTAGCAAATGAGTACGTAGTTCACCTTTAGTAAGTGGTCACTGCCGCCCATGGATATCTGTAAACAATTGTGTATAGAACAGGCATTTTATCTGAAGTCTGAAGATGGTTTGCTTCTAAAGAAATGGTCCCATATAAGTATATATACAAAAGTGAGTCGGCAATGAAACTCTTTAATTCAAACGAGAGAATTGCTTCATACTAGACATAATTATGAGTAAGTTTGATTGGTATTGGTGGTCCCTATCTTACCTATACAAGTTATATTGGTATCAATAAAAAAGTCTATATACAAATATAAAACCACATTTGACTTCTCCTTTTCAAATATGTATATATTACAAATAATTTATTACGTTTCCGATTTGCGTTAACGAAAAAGAAATAATATTTCTATAAGCTCGGCGCCATGAGTCCGGCCGGGCAGCGCCATCTCTCATAACGTTAAAGTTTTTCCCAACACATATGCGACCGTTTTATTCCTTTATTTCTCTCCCGTTTTTCCATTTCCGCTAAAGCGAAAGCGAGTTTCCACGACCACTTTTTTCAACTGAGCCTGCGAGGAATTGTGGCAAAATAATAATAAAAAACAATAAACGAAGAGTCCGAAACAAAATTTTCGCTTTGTCATAAATCGTGAATACTTCCCGCTTATTACAAAGAAAGTTGTATCAAAGTCATGGTGGTTTTATTCGAATGGGAAACGAAATGGCAGTTAATTGCAAATAGCAATATAGGTATCATTTTTTTATTTTCTAACTTATTTTTTCTTTTGCCTTGTTATCTCTCTACTTTTAATCGTTGCTAAATTTTTATTGCCACACTATATCAATTATCTTTGGATGTAACAGTTGTCTCAAGATATTCGATAAGTAAGAACCCAAAACATGGTTCAATACTTCTTCCACTAGGTACTTAAATATAAGACTAAAGATACCTATTGGTATTATGTAAACCAAAGAAACAGGAAATAATGACTTCTCGAAATAAATAAATTGGGCCAAATAACTTAGAAGTTTTGCGTATTGTGAGTAGACGGAAAGCTTAAGCGCAGCTCGACACAAATCCCAAGCGAAAAGATTCCATTAAGAAAATCAAAAAAGGTCTGCTCAGTTCACGGGCCGCGACTATTTTCATTTAGCAAAAACAACCCATAAATTGTCATCTTAACGAGATTTCTGTTTTTGCAGAATTCGCACCCTTGGCTCTTTGGTGAGTAGCGATTCGGTGATGTTCCTTCTTCATGGGGATTAATACGTCGGCAGCTTTCAGATATTTATTTATTTTACTATTACAATAGGTACCTACCCCATCAAATAAAAGTTTCTAATAAAACTGAAGGATAGGTATAACTTTAAACACATAAGTAATTATTTATTTTCCATTTACAAAATTGTATTTAAATCAGATATCGAAATCAAGTATAATATAAGTATTTTTATACCTACTACCTTTGCGCATATTGTTTATATTGTCTATGAAAACTTATTATATTTGCTATACACTATTTAGTATATTAGAAGACGACCGATTTTACCAAAAATAGATTATCTTTCAAAGATTTCTTTAAATTGGTATCTATTCGATGAATTGTATGCATATCAATATTACAAGATTCTCTTTTATCCTCTTCATAAGCTATAAATACTTTAATTTCAAGATATAATTCAATTAACAGTATTAGAAATAGCCTAGTTATCAATTTGAATCTATTCATACACAACCTGCATGGATTCAATGTTTTGGCACGGAGCGCTGGCGCATGCGTGTCAGGAGGTGCGCGCGAGTGCGTGCAACCGTAGTTATTTATTGCCCGAGCAATAAATTTGCTTATTTATTTTATGGCTTTATATAAATTGGTAACCTAATAACTCACCCGATAGAGACACTGCCTAGAGCTAATGATAAATTAAGCAAATTCTTTTAGGTTCGTCACTTTATTGCGTAAATCGAAAAACCACAGTTAGTACACTAGTTTTGGTTACACAAACTCATATAGTACTAAAATTTGTGTTTAAAATTAACAAATAACCCAGTTATCAATTGGAATCTATGCGAATACCTGCATGGCCGATGTTGGCACGCGACACCGGCGCATGCGTGTCAGAGCTGCGCGCGAGTGCGTGCAGTGCGTGATATTTATTGCCTCAGCGGTGAATTTGCCTTTTTTTATGGAAGTCGCAATCGCTGTGCAAATGTTAGAAACACCTGATGTTTTGAATATATAGACGTGTTTTAACTGAATTAAAGTTATTAAACATTCGCTTAATATTGATTGCATTATTAGCCACTTTCTACTACTGTAAGTAAAAAGGTAGCTTGAGTAAAAATACCAAACACTGAAACTCATAAATCGGTCGATAAAAGCTCCGTAAAATGCAAGCCTAGCTCGTAACACCTTTTACCGGGAGTGAAGAAAGACCTCATAAATATGTCAATCAACTTATTAACATTCGTTATGGGAAATAACAGCAAAAAGGAGCTAATGTTTGTAAATTGAGTGTTAATTCGTTTTCGTGCTCTTTTTGCCATAAGTAGGGCGAAGTCCGCGACCTCACACAGCGTAAACACCATAAAAGAAGGCTAATCAATTATTTATTTCACTTGTTGCATGTGACATGTAACATCAATGTTTTATATTGCCTACTACGATGGTACACCAGTAAGTAGGTATTAGGATTCATAATTCAAGTTTTTCGTCAATACTTAGGTTATAAATGTCAAGAGTATAACTTCAATCCAATACCTTTTAGAGGCAAAATAGAATCGGCATAGAACTATGAGTGTTTTAAAGCGAAAAAAAAAGTTAAGAATGAGCGCTATAGACTATAAAATTATTCAAACGACGCCTCATTTGCAAGGTCTCATAAACAACTTTATTTTTTGTGAAATCATCCACCTGAATAGCGTCGCCATGCATGGTAGAAATAATGTCACTAATAAATATAGGTCCGACTTTCACTTAAATATTGTATCGGGAGCGTAGGTACTAAATTTAGGTCCTAGTATCCAGAGCTATATTTCTAAGAAAACAGTCATAAGCTCGCATTGCTATAACAGATCTGGTTCAAATAAACACGAACTCCATAATACCGAAGTTCACTAAGCATTTCGAAACTCGGAACGGAATAAGCTCCGCAATATCATAATTAAAGTGCCGTTTCACAGTTTGGGTTCCCGTCACGTGATACCGTTGCCCAAATTATCCGGGCATCGTGTCATCTTGTCCCAATCCAATATGGCGCCATAAATCCTTAGGGGAGGTGGCTGGGGGGACGTCACTCAAACTTTCTCTGTACTCCGTCTTACGCTCTCGTCTCACGAACTAGGGGCGGTACGGACAGACCCTTAATAGACGCTTATCGAAAACATTATATCAAATATTGTCATTAGGATATTGCATCGCCTTAAAGAACGCAAGTTAATTTATTTGAAATTTTCATATTTAAAGTACAAAATCTAAAAAATAAAACTTTTTTCTTTAACTTTAAAACTTTTTTCGAATCTTTTTTACATATCGATTTTTATGGAATGGGTTGCAATAAATATTTTTAAACGTAACAATTCCGTTAATTTTTTAAAACAAACGCTATGTGAATAAACGTAATATCATAGTATTCACTTTACCCATTTCTAAAAATAAATATTTAAATTACATATTATACCTACAACTAAGATTTTAAACTTTAAGCCAATACCTACTCTAGTTGAGATTAAAATGAATCACTAATAATACACATTATTATAACACAATAATCGAGCGAAACAATTTATTTCGTGCGATCATTTCTGCTAACGGTACGTCGCCGGGAGCGTTGGTGCGCTTCAAGGAATTCTCAGATAGAGTTCGAGCTACGGTATGAGTAATCTCTTTTGTTTTTCTAAGAACCCGACTAGGCCGCCGACCGTACCCGATTATCGGGTTGTTTTCTTTATATAAATACGAATATGTTATTTATATACCAATATAGTATTGTATGTACCTTACTAACATTATAAAGGCGTGAAAGGATGGATGTTCGTCACTTTTACACGCAAAAAGCACTAATTGGAAATGAATGAAATTTAGTACATAGAATAAACATAATATATGATACTCGGAACCGTGGCCACTTATCATCAGGTGGACTGCATACACGTTTGTTACTTCAATCGTATAAAAAAATATCAAAGAAAATATCTATAGATAACTACTATGGAATCTGTGAGTTTGTGTTTTATTATTAAAAAACAGAGCTAGAACTTTAACAATCACAAGGTTTATGCACTTAACGAAATTTAATCACTGAATTATTTCATTGTAGGTATAATCATAATAGTAGGTGTAAATCATCTTGTCACCCCAATTCAGCTCCAACCCTGACCTTTAGCCAAAACTAAGTTAGAACGATTACGTTGAGGACACGAAATGAAAACTAGTCTTCTAAGTTTACTGATTATATCTTAATACCATAATTGGAGCTATAAAGTAAAAGAACCGCGGCCAAATGACCGCAAATGATTACCGACCACAATATAGATTGGTAGTCGGACCACAAAAGTATTTTGCAACAATCAATTCAAATCAAAGCGAATACCTTCCTATAATCCCTAAGCGAAAATTATTAAAAAGTTTTTTCACATTTTAACTTGCGTGTTATTAGACTATTATTAACGATACTAAACTTAAGCTTTATTTTCATAATTTTGTACTTATATCAATAGTTTTGAAGTTTTTTGAATTACCTATTACCTATTAAACTTAACCTCACCTAATTTATTAGTTTTAAGCAGCTATCATACTAATACATTGATTAAAATTACATACAATAGGAATTTAAACAATCGCGGACAATCGCAACTTTGCCGTCGATTTGGTCAGAGCCTTAGAACGGTACAATTATGCCGCCCTTCTCAACACAAAAACCTTTACCATGAGATACTTAATCAAGGGCAACACGTTACTAATTAATTTTGAAACAGGTTTCGATTTTATTGATCTTATATAGGTACTGGTTCGTTTCATTAGTTTATTAGATACGCCGATTAGATTTTACTGCCGAGACTTTACAAATTAGTTTAATTACTTCTTAAGTTATCTACAGTACCTAGCTATAGGTATAATATATGTATTGTGCAGTTTCTTCGAACATTATTAAGTGTAAAACTATTAGGTATTGCGAATAACGGCTTCCTAGCCTCAACAGTGTAAAGTTGTAAAAGACTTTAAATATCGCTTGTATCTAGATTTTTTTACTTATTTATCTTCTTGTAATAGGTAGGTATCAAATTTAGATAGCGCTTATACAGTTTCACTTTTAATTTTATTCAATTTTGAAATACTAATATCAGCTAAGAATATTTTAATTTTTTTTTTATTTTAAAGTAATGCAGACTAAGATCCTAAAATTAATTCAAAAGCGATTAATTTCACAAACTACAATGCTACATCTACATCTATATGTAGAGACATAGATATGTTCCACTATCTAATTATGTAAAAGCAGAAGCAATAACAAGTAATTCCCAGGCTAACTCACTTACCCACCCTCACGCAATCAAATTAAGATCACTATAATCCGGTACTCGCGTGACCACACATCGCACGGTGGTACAATCACGTTACCTATTGGTTTTCAATAAAGCGACCATCCATCAACCCGTCTTAGCGCTCCGGGGGTCGACTATATTAGAAAACCGTCGACGCTTCAGCTTATCCGCTTATGTACTAAGTGGAAACTAAGGGAAAATGTAGGAATTTCAGGAATTTCCAGACCTCTAATGCAGGTACTTTTATAAAGAATTATAATCACAAGTAAGCAGATTTAATAGAAATTTTTCAAAGGTATTTAATGATAACAGAATTGTTAGTGCACATTATGAATTTATAATAGGTAAGTAAAATTACGGTATTTTCCAAACCAGGTATCTTAGTTAAATTTATTTCAATTAAAACCATTAAAAATATATATCCATTTTTGTAAGCGTTGTGTCCGCGTGTCTTTTTTCGAAAACACGCTAAAATTCTTTTAAATATTTAAATTGGTGTCTTGCATAAAAATAAATAAGTAATAAGTCGTAGGCAAATAGTTTATTTGTAGTTATATCAATTCAATATTATGCAATTATATCTGATATATCTATAGAGATATATATTTTAATGTGATACATTACAAACTCAAATGTTAGGACGGATGGTTTAATGATTTTACAATCGCCATAAAATGTTGCGCAACTTACTCGTAGCACGTCATGTTTTATGAGGTTCCGTTAGCTTGATTAATTAATCAATTAGTACCTTTTCTAAGGAATTACATTTGTAAAGTCGTGGTTAATGTAAAATAGAATAAAACGTAATACATATGAGCTATCTACGAACCCATTTAGGTATTGATATTAGATACGTTACAAATACCACAGTCACACAGTTACCAAAGGTCCTACCCAAATCCAGAGCTGATATTTTAGTCTCATATTGTAGATATGCTTATCGTATCGAACCCTGAACCTTTCGTATACACACAGTTTTGCTAGAACCAATACTGAGTCAGTCATGGTATCTATACAAGTAAATAAAATTGAAGTGTCTGTTTGTGAGTTCATAATATTATTTTTACTCAATGCATATAAAAGTATACACGATATCTATAACGAAAATGCAATTTTTTTTGTCTGTCTGTCTGTCTGTTTGGCTGAGCTAATCTTTTAAACGGCTGGACCGATTTTGACGGGACTTTCACTGGAAAATAGCTGAAGATCTAAGGCGTAACATAGGCTACTTTAATTTTAGAAAACAGTATTAGCGCGTGCGCCACGCGCATTCGGGCCCCCTCGCTGGAGCGCGGGAAGCTACCTATGTTTAGATAAGTATTCCTTTTTACTTGTTTAACGCGGATGAAACCGCGGGGATCAGCTAGGTTTAAATATAATAACGTATCTTGCCCACGCCTGTCAAAATAACATCAGTCAACATGTTTACGTAAACTGTACCTATGTTTATATCTAGAAAACGTTGAATATTTGAACCGGAGTTCATATTAAATTTAATATCTCCATAAGGCTATCTGATGGCAGATCATCTTAATGAGCGCCGAGTCTGATTCACGGAACCAGAAATAAAATATTGTATTGTATACGGAAATTTCAAAAACAGAATACGTTCGAGTTTACTGCGTCGTAAATTATTTTCTAAATTGCATCTTAACAAAACGCAAATGTACAACAACGTAGTCGTAATTACTAATAATGTTATTCATTACGAGCATTGTTTTGTCTATGGGGAAAAATGTAGAATTAGAATGCGTGAAGACTTTTTCAACGATGCTTTTAACGTCAATACAAACCAAAATCAACCTTAATGCTTCAGCTTTAAGGATTTAATGGACGCAAGGTTAAGTTTGTATTGTTGGTACCCGCTGCGTTTATGAGCATAACGGCTTGCTTGAGATCATGCGGTCGAAGATTTTGGGGTTTGGACGAGAATTAATTATGCACACAATAGCCGGTTATTGTCTTTACGGACAAGGCAGATTGTTTGGACATTTTGCGTAATTTGAACAACGTCTCGCATAACAATGCAAGTGCTGACCATTTGTTTATTTGATAAAAAAACATGGTTCTCTATGGTTCTAAACCTATTAAGTACAGTTAACAAAATAGGGGCCTTTTGTCTTTTCGTATCATTGTATAAGTACCTACTATTAGTTTACATTTGAGAATTTTACTGTTTTTCGTTGTAAATAATATTATTTTTTACAAGATCGCAATTATCTATCTACTGTGTGACTCTATATTTCTGGAGTCAAAAAGAGAATAAGTCAACCTTATACCTACTAGAATTGGAACCGACATAAGAGTACAAAAATCTTGTTATGCGTTATAAGATGACACTTATTGCAAAAAATGTAAAGATCCGGTTGTGATAATTTTAGTTTTATGAATCTAGCTCCAAAGAAATGCAAAATTCGATAGAAATAATTTATTATTTTATATTGAATTTTAATCGCTTTAAAAAGCGCGGTCATCATCCAATTTAAGGTCTATTGCCCCCGACCAACTTGGTTCCTGTGGTAATTTATGTGGGCAGTAAAATTATGATTAGCGCATCGTCCGTCGGCATAGAGACGTCACTCAGCGGGACTTTTATTGCCTCATTTGGGCAACTCGAGGGCACTTCCCTGAACCATGACCATCCAACTCTCATAGACCTCCGTTAACACACTAAAAATGTATGCCATCAGAACTAAGTCAAAGTTCTCCATTAATTTGCTAAAGTTTTAGGATACCAGTACCTTTGCGTGAGATTCGAATTTTAAAAAGACGCGACAACAATGTTAACACGCTCGTCGTAAATTTTACGGGCGTTGTGATGAGGCGTGAGAATTCTTAATGGCCAGTCACAGAGTAGCTACAAGTAGATCATTTAAAAGTAAACTGTAATCAATATCACATTTACTATATTTAAAATTAATATTATAAGTAGTTAAGAGTAGGTAAGTCTTATATAAAATGTCGCAAAATAGTCGCACATAACTACGGTCGTCTAGAAATAAGAGGTGGCGGAGTTATAGAAAAAAGACCTAATATCTCAAATGTCAAAATGTGACATTGAGTGATTTGTAGCTAAGCTCCGCCTGTCCCGTGTTTCAAACATCACCGCTCGGAGCAGACAGCTGAGCTCTAAGCTTTGAAGGGCGCAACCGAGTTGCATACACCTGTTCCACTCGCACTCATTCAAAACGCCTATCTCCCTTTCACAGATCGGATAAGACTCCATCCTATTCTATAAACGGCACTACCTATTACATGGTATACTTACCTGAGAGCTTTTGTGTAAAAGTTCAACGCTTTTTGTCGGTGCAGTTTATATCTATAAAGATTTTGTGAGGAACGTATTGCACAAGGGATTTCGCGTTTAACATTGTTCTGGTATTTTGCAATTTTTGTGCAACTACTCTGACAGTTTCTAGGTAAGTTTTCTGAACATTTGAATGAAAAGCACTTCCTCTTTCATTATACTAACCTAATTTATATGTTGCACAGAAACACGTTGATTCAGATGTACAAGTACCTGTAACAAAAAATAATTCATTATTAGTTGCACTTCTGATGTCATATCTAACAAATAAGGAACTCTACATAATCATGTTTGTAAAATAAATTAGTAGTTTTAATACGGTTTTTATTAATTGTAATAGGTTCGCAGATATACCTATTTTATTAATAACATATTTATTAATAATTTATTTTGTCGTTTTAAAATATTAATTATATCATTATCTTAAATATATATAGGTAAAAATTAATCGTTAGTTAATAGGTAAAAAACTTAATCGTTAAATGTTAACAGATATCTACGTAGATATCTATTTATACTCTTCATATAGGTACAGTAAGTTCGTTAATATAATTATGCATATAAACAAATAGATAGTCAATACTCATACAAACTCAATCGTTTAAGAATCCGATCGATCTCATTTCGAGTAACACTTATTTCAATTGCACACATGCATCATTAGAATGGCGGTTAATGTTGAGATAAACTACCAAATGTTGAACGCATTTACAGTGCTACTGAAGTACCGCATTAATTACTTAATTCACATCTGTTTTTAATGAATGCCCGCCTATGACGTTACTTGTCATGAAATCGTTTTGAAGGTGGTAGGTCCCTTAGTGGTCGGACTCTAGTGCCACCACTATGCTTATTTCTGCCTTATAAAAGTCTTCAACGCTGCTGTGTTCTGGTCTGATGAGAGTGGTAAGGGAGACATACTTATTCGCGGCACTCCTTAGTCTTCAGAGGTAGCAATGCGTCTGTAGCCGACCACATTAAG
>DWPV01002168.1:0-17962 GCA_018251915.1 Urbanus proteus proteus
CTGCGATGAACGATGGTAACATCAGAATCTGTAAAAAGGTAAAATATTCGGTGGTTTATATAGATGCAATATTTTTAGGGATGCATAAATCAACCATTCTAAATCAACATTACATTTTTCTTATTGTCATATTGTTACGTAGCTGGAATAAAATTGACATCGAATTCAGTCAATAGTTACTTCGACTTGCTATAGAAAACAAATTACTTCTTCTGTCCTCAAAGTTAACTGGATACGTGTTTTTATCTAGATCTATAGGGAAAGCCTACATATATTTTTAGTTTATTATAGAACAAATTACTAACATAAATAATTATTACCGAGTTTATTAGGCGTCTGAATATAAAACTTAGCTACAGATACCTATATCATTAAATTAAAATATTGTCATTTCATAGGTCTACTTTTAGAAATTTAGGCCCAGAAGTGAGTATCTGTATAGAATATACCTAATATAATGAACAAAGGTAGGGCGTGTAAGTCATCTCTGCTCCATTAGGGAAAGTCGGCCGAGCCTTTACCTTGCAGGGTACACCTTGATCCAAACGAATTGATAAAATCCCTCACGATTTGAATTTTTATGTCTAATATCGGCTGATTTGTTGTAACTTCTTTACTATATTGAATGTTTATTCTCGTGGAGGTATACTTGTTACTTTACCGAATATTTTAAAACGAAATTTCTTTTGATTCTTTTTTGCGCTTCTAATAAATCAATGCTTATAGATGTTTGAAAGTCGTTAATAAATGCTTATACCTACTACTATTACTACTACTGTTAAATTTAGCATGCTGTGCCACACTAAAAATCTATTTGGTTATTATAATGTATAACAAGCACCAACTCGTATTTCTGTTGGTGGTTTAATTGAAATAAATAAATAAAATGGCAGGGAGAACACACAGTACTAGAGTGTGTATGTTAAAATCATTTACCAGCTGAAATATGTTAAACAGTAGGTAATTCAAAAGCTGGTTTAGTCATTTGAATTATTATTTATTAAAACACACCTAACGAAAGATGAGAGCAAGTTTCTGTAACACCTTGAAAGTGTTGAAATGAAAATATATGCTTTTGTATTCACGGAATAGCTCCATTGTTTTCCATGTTCTCGTATTTCAGAGAGGTAGGCGCTGCATATTATTTTTTGTGAATTTTCCATACAGTTTTTACATTTAGATAACAGAAGCATTATCTGTTTCCTCACTATTTACAAAATAATGGGACAGCGCGATATTACCGCGTACATTGCAGCGAGGCGACGCAGCTGTGGAAAAATTGAAAGGGATTTTTCAAAGAAATCGCGAACGAATATAATGGTTAATATCTTTCTATAATGGACGTGCAATAAAAATAAATTTATCAGTAAACATCAGGGTAAATTGTGAATTATTTTCTTAATGTCAATAAAGCGTAATTCTACGTAAAGTAATAAATAATTTGCAAAATCTATTTATTGTAAATTATTTTTGTGTTGATAGTATAAACTTAGGTTTAATGTTTTTATTTTTCTTCTTTTCCATAAGTATAGAAGTAGCAAACGAGCCTGTATCTGATAGTAAGTGGTTAGAGCTGCTTTGTGATCAATCCATGTATATGATGTATATCATGACATAGTATAAAATATAGACTCACTTCGGTGTGTGTCTGTTCCGCTACTTTCATCTTCTAAACTTCACTACATATTTTGTACAGTTTTCACCCATTAAATAAGTGAATATATGCATATATAATTTGAATTATAATTTGTTCAAAATGGCTGAACTGAATTATGCTTAGCAAGGGCGATTTACTAGTATTTTAAACCGTTCAACCGTTCCTATTTTCATATATTAATAATTATCTTATTCTTAAAAAAATAAAATCACTATTATTACACCACCAACACTTCATTATTTATATGTAAAAATAAATAACAGGTATCTTTTAATATAACCGTGCTGTAAACGTCTACTAATTGTGACTCAGTGATGTGGATATAGAAATAATACTCGACGAGTTGCCATTTTTAATTAAAAGCGGGGTTTGTTGATTCGTAATATTAATTACACTGTGTAAGAGCTATCAGGGTTCCACAACACATAATTGAAGTCCCCAAGTGGTATACGAGACTGAAAGCGTAAAGTATCGTTATAAATCAACATACTCACATACCTACAAACTTACATAGTTATGTAATATGTTCGTGTAATCATTACACGTATGTATGTATGATGTTAAGTTGTGTACGTGGGGCTCCACCGCTACATTTATTTTTACCTAATAACAATAACGTCACGACTGTATTCTGGCTGTATTCTGTAGGCTGTTGAAAGTGTGATAAAAGACACACTCTTACGACACATTTTAACTTAGTTACTTAGTAACTTAGTTTGACGACCCCCGTGGCGGAGCGGTTACTACACCGGACTGACGCGCAGTGGGTCCCGTGTTCGATTCCCAGCTAAACAGACATCTGAATGATGAGTTTAGATTTCTGTTCTGGGTCTGGGTGTCGTCTTTGTGTGTCCATGGCACCCACGGCACAGGAGATAATCCTACTGTGGGGCTATGTGTGAAGAATGCTCCTTTTTTTTTCAGCAACGCATCGTTGGGAGACCAAAAGGACTCATCGGCATCAGACTCTTAACTTTATTTGAGGTCGATTATAGACATCCACAAACAACTCAATGGCTACTTAGAAGCTTAATCTTAGGTGGACTGCATACTCTTCGGCCATTAAATAAAAATCTATCAAGGTCATAACTCAAGTTATTCATCATAGATTGTTAGATCTAAAAACGAAATAAAAATGTATCGTGTGTATATGTCTTACTTACGCTATTCTCCTGCTTCAGGACACAAATAAAATTAAGGTTATTTATGCTTCGACCCCAGGCGACTGAGCTTCGCTCGCGCACAGTTGCTTTATTCGTTTCCTGCAGGTTCTATATACATAACGGCACGTGTTATTTTCTTAAATAGCCATACTTTTGGAGCGGATACTCCGGATGGGGTTGTAAGTGTCGCCATTTTGAGATAAGAATGAAAGAATGGTCATGGTTTTGAGGCTTGAAAAATGAGTGGACAACTGATGTATGGCGTGGGCTTGTAAATCCATCGGTTCCAAATCTAATTTCTTGTCGATTTCATATGATTTTATTTTCTGTGTCTTATCAAAATTACATCCGGTGTAGTAAATTTATTCTGTGTAATTATTTTGGACTTTCAAAGACGACTTGTATCCACTATGAAATGCGATCACTTTCGGTTCAATCTAATTGTCCGCTCGGTGTTCCGACATACATACATAATCTACATGGTTAGAACGGTCTCGAGACACCTACTAGTTATATAATAAATATTTTTATGAATAAGCTGTTTCAATGTATTAAATAAATTATGTATCATGTATTATAAAAAGGCATGCTTTCTAAACCTTCCGAATGGTACATATAATTATACGTAAGTAAAAATAACATGCAGCTATAACTATAGTTATATTATTTCATCCATAATCATGTCCAACGTTAAATCCCCTACATACGGAACAATGTTATTCTTTTAATAAATTGTTTATACAATTCTCTTGCCTCATATAATGGAATGAATTCTTTCTCCTATTTTAAAAGCCGAGGGAATGAAACGCTTGAAATAGTGCGCAGGTTTCCTAAGAGATTCCACGGTGTTCCGTTGCACATTCTTTTCCCGGAATTTCCCGGTAAAAGTTTTGGTAAATCTTCAAATGAAGTACACAAGTTCCGTGGAACTTTTCAGTTCACGACGGTGACGGTAAATTTTACGGATACAAAGACGGTTTACCTTTTAAAAGTTTTAATTCGACTGGATCACTGGAAAATCACATGATTTATTATATTATATATTTATTTAAGGTACAGATCTCTTAACGGAACACTATAGGCATAGGTACTTGCTTCATTACGTCTGTAAACTTTATCATGCGTGTATAAACGTTTTATTATATACGTATAGGTACATCTACATATACATAATTGCAGTTTATTTGCTTATCATTTTATTTTCGCTTGGACAGTACACTGAAGTAGGTATGAGTTTAACCATCTTTCTCTGTGATCCGTGCCCAGCTGTGGAATCTATCATATGGAATGCGGGTGTATTAAATACAACGTACAATATATAATACAAAACAATGCAATGGCGCAGCATCCGTGACCGATCTAAAAATATCTCATTTCAATTAATAAAAGCTATATTAATATTACCTACTAGGGTACTGATACGGTACCCTAGTAGGTAATATTAATAAGGTAGTATTAATAAGTAGGTAGTAATATTAATAAGGTAATATTAATAAGTAGGTAGGTACGGGTAAATTAATCTATATTTCGCATTAAAAAAAACCCTTTTCACATTAGCTTACATACTTATTTGTTAAGCAGTTGATAGACACAATATACCTACCTGTCTGTCCTATTTTCTTAGTCATTTTCAGTCTTTTAAGGGTGAGCTCTTTCGTGCTCACGTACATGCTTCATATATTCGTCGTATACGTGTATCGTAAAAGAGAAAGGATAATAGTACTGGTGTTCTCGGAACAACGTGCTTGTGAAAACACACCGTACATCTGTATTACGAGGAGGTATCCTAAAAGGAAGGGTGGGGTAAATCGGGTCAGACATTTAATGGTCTTAACACAAAGATTTTTTAAATAAATAGGTAGCAAACGAGCATGCAACCCACCGGATAAGTGATTACTGCCGCTCATGGACATCTGTATTCAACCCCAAAGGTTAACCACTGATACGTTGCAACCTCTGAGAACTAAGTTGGAACGCCTCGAATAAGGATGTCTCTCTCACCACACCTTTCAAAGCAAAAAAATAGCGCTTAACACCGCTAAATGCAGTAGCCACTGCTTTCCATAGACATCTGTATTCAAGCCCAGTCCAGATTTTATTCCTATTTGTACCCATTTGTGGTCGGCGTTCGTTTCCGTTTTTAGCTTTAATTAAGGCCTACGTTTTTAACTCATTCATTTAATTTAGTTATTGCAATGTTTGTTTCTTTAACACTTTAATTAATCGTTGCAATCCAATTTGCATTTTAAATAAAAAATTGCATTATAAATACAAATTCATTGCTCATGTATTTAGGAATACGTATTTTATTCAACTACTAGCGGTACGTTTGAATACGTAGGTATATCTGCCATTCTGTACTCACTATCCACTCACAGGTCACCCGAAGAAAATTCCTTAGAGAAATAGATAGTGCTTTTGTACAATAATGTCTTTATATTCTTTTGTTCTGTTTCTCAGTAGTGTCCATAAGTAAAATGTTAAATAAAGAAATAAATACAAATAGAAATTATCTTTATTTTACGTTCTTCATTTATAGTAACAGTTACGTACATACTTGTAGAATTTGTGAAGCGAAACGTCACTATTCTTGTAGAAGGTCTATAGTTAAAACTATTTATATACAGGTATAAAATTTACTACTATAAATCACTTCACCGATAAAATTTGTTTACCTGCACTGTTCAATTTCTTTACTTTATATTTTATTTACGAGGCTAGTTCAAGTCAGGATAGCAAGAAGATTTTGTTTAAGATCTTAAGATATAACTTGTTTCTATAAAGAAAACTAAAATGACAGTTTGACAAAGGGA
This sequence comes from Urbanus proteus proteus, assembly GCA_018251915.1. Lineage (NCBI taxonomy): Eukaryota > Metazoa > Arthropoda > Insecta > Lepidoptera > Hesperiidae > Urbanus > Urbanus proteus. The sequence goes on from DWPV01002168.1 coordinate 5,634, forward strand.
GATCTCCCGCCAGACTAGGTGAATGTCTGGAGAGCGACCGTAATCCTAAAGTGTTAATTCGGAACTTGCATCGGAATATGCAAGGCATTGAGAATACATCGATAGCGTGATTCAGAAATGCTAGATGCGCCATCTCTTGATGAATTGCAGGAATTCACCATAACGGCATTTCTACATATTTACATCTGTCTCATTAGTGTAAGCGAGAAATATATGTTATAGGTACAACTTCAGCAATTTTGGATTCAAAATTCAAATCAAAATCTAAAATATTTTATTAAAGTAGATTATGATCGTCAATAAAATATACAATATATTTTTCTCTGCCACCACCGCAGGTGTTTATTTATGAAGAAGAAGCGGCACATGAAACTCCATAACACACATCTTTTAAAAATCACTTGTTTTCTAGTATGCAAAAAGCATAGTGTTTGTTTAATGACGAGTTTTTACTTTCTATGAGATTTGTGATTTTGTCCAAAATTTTTTTGTAGTAGCGAATCCAGTTGCCCATAAAAGATTTAGCCACCTTACACAATCTATATTTAGGTACTGCCAGTTTATTTTTATTTCTGGAATTAAAACTATGGTGGTTGTTACTATCAAAGACATCGCTGTTTCCTTACATATGTACTATTCTCATATATATTCTGACTTTGATTAGTTAAGCTATCAATAGTGCGAAAAAGTTCTCTGAAGAACTCACCACATCGTAGACCATATTTTGTCCTATTGATTAAATTATTTATAGAAACAAATTACATCTACTAACTCCACCGTTTTACATGTAGCATTTATACTGACAGATATTGCTAAGGCAGCAAGCTAGTAAAACCAATAAGCAGAAGTTAGTTCTGTTTACAATAAGACAGTTTTATTAGATTGTTAGCTCGCTAGATCCTCACTTCTCCTAACTTGAATATGCCCTCGTAAACCGAACACAACGGCCACATATATAGGAGAGTATATACAATTGGTTGAAGTTAAATGCATTCTCTTGTATTAATGAAGTAATACGGATACTCAACTACAGATGTGGGCGTAATACTTAGTCACTCTAACACTGATTTGAGTCGGGAAATTAACAATTTTATAACAAATTCGCCTCCCACCATCATCGGATCGACCTGAAATTAAACAAAAATAATCTAAATAATCTTATAATAGTTATGATCAATTAACAGTGTCCTAAAATTATATAAATATGAAATCGACGAACAAGTAGGAAGTAAATATATAATTGTTAGTCTGCATATTGTTACTGTGATTGTAAGGATCTACTGATTGACAGTAACTAATTCGGAATTTCAATAACAGTCCCCAATCAATAAGAGATTTTAATAACAGTCCCCAATCAATGTCAAAAAACTTCGGTGTGAGTAAATCGGTATGTGTTACTGTCTTATCAATTTCTCAACTATGTAACATGATCTCGTATTTGTAAATACTTACCATAGTTTATACAATATACAAGTAAATAGGGTTGTTACTCCAAGACATGACGTCACACGCCGACATCCTGAAACAGGAAATTAAGCATGTAAAAATGTCAAGCTGTACCTTACGTAAAGTTTACAAAGATATGTTTATAAACATTTCGCGTCTTTTATGTTGCTTTGACTTCATACTTATCAAGATTGAAAAAGAAACTTTTTTCACATAATAAAGTAATGTGATATAGTGATAGTTTCTTTTTAAAGGTACCGTATTGATTCTTAATACGGTTCAAATAAAGAGGTACCACAGTCACTCCAATTTGTATAGAGAAGTAGTTCATACGTTTAGTTATAAGGGTAGAAGATGACAGAGATACGCGGCGACTTAAAGGTGGTAGAATGCTAGTGGGTCGACTCCGGCCGCACCATTGCCACACCTAATTCTACCTAATAACGGCAGTGTGGAACACTGCTATGTTCTGGCTTGAAGGGTGGGGTAAGGGTGACATACTTATTCGACTCATTCCAACTTAGTCCTCAGGAGTTTGTGACCAACCACAAAAAAGACTATTCTTGCCTGGGGTTGATTGCAAATGTTTTGTACGCTCGTTTGCTACTCCCATGTTATAAAAGAAGACTGTCCTATTCCTGAGATCTGCCCTTAGACATGATGTATAACTCCAGTTCTATAAAGATTTGGTTACTTCAATTCAACTTAAATTCTATAAAAAATGTTAAGGAGAAAGTATATTTGATCTTTTTATGTTAATTAAAGCATTGATTCATAGTGATGAAATAGTGATTTCACTGCAGAGAAAAAGTTTTCACTTGGAAAAAGTGTTTCATTTATTCAACGAACAATTTAAATTTATTTTTTTACTTTAAGCTTGGTGTTTCGCATACTTTTGATAACATTATGGAAAACTCTTGAGCCCGTAAATTTTCTCGCGCATTGAATTTCTAATATGCACTTAACTTTAAAAGATCAGATGTAACTCTGATCTCTAGAGAAGGTCGGAATTTGGCACTGGATTAATGAGTCCAAACGGTATACTACAAAGTACTGTATAATCTAAAAAAATTAACATTATACTTATTGGGAAAATTACTGAACAAAAATTGCGTGAGTTCAGCGCGAACGAAAACTTCATCACTTTGTTGTGGAATAAAAAGTGGATATAATTTTAATAAATAAAATTGTGCCTGTTCGGCGTGGACTGAAAATGCATACTTTTTAAGTGGCCTTTGCCGCCCTTGAACATTTGTAATCAAACACAGATAGGACAATTATCCTTCCTGAAGTTAGCCACAGATGCATTACTACTGAGGAATAAGTTGAATCACCTCGCATAAGTATATCCCTCATCATTGTTAATAAGCAGAAATATGTGCGGTGGTAGTGCGTCCTGCATTCATAGTTATAACTATATCACCTTTATAATTGTACTTTTGTAGTAGAACGAAAATAGTTTAACCAGGGTGGCACCACCACCACATCCATTTGTATCGTGCAGTTCTTGCGCTTCAATGGAAGGTTGTAGGTGCCAGCTCACTTTATAAGGCGACCATCTTAGTCCTCAGAAGTTGCAACGCAGTGTGATTGACATCAGATGTATCATTTAAACTTATGAAAGAAATTAAAAGTGTATACATTAGTGGATAAAATTACCTGAATTGGAGTCGCGGCTGCCCATGACAGGCGCGATCTGCGGTCGCTCCTCATCCAGCAACAGCTCCCCGCTGCCGGACCACACCGACAGTATCCGCGCCACACACGTCACGTTCAGGCGTCCCTGTACACACCGATTTTACCACATTCTTTTTTGTAATAATGAAGTTGCTAACGAGCATGCAGCCTACCTGATGGTAAGTGGTACTTGCCGAATATAAACATATGTAGCTCAAAGGGGGTCGGAATGCACCGTTCCTATCTCTTTTTTTTTCTTATCGAGGAGGAAACCTTCAAATGGTACCCGTTGCCGTGGGAACGACGTCGGGTTATGTGGTATTTTACCGCACTAAAACGGCCCCAGTGACCGTCTTTAGTGCTCCAAGAGCGTCCCAATCGATAGCAATAGGGATAGCAAGGCATCTAAAACATACATCAGTCAGAGCTCTAATGTTCTAAGCAGAAAAACGACTAGTGCGCCCGAATGAAATAATGAAATTTAGTCATTAATCACGTTTCGGTCTGCTATCTTTATTGATCACATTGATATGGCAAACGAGAGTGCAGTCGACCCGTTGTAATGTGTTCACTGCATCTCTTGGACGTCTGTCCTTAATCCCAAATAGGATTGAAGCGAATCAGTAGCGCGCCCCTAAAAAGGTTTTGATTTTTATACCTTTGAGTTTATTGAACTATCTTCATATCTTGTTATTATTGTCATGTACCTAAGTTTGACCTTTGTTTTTTCACAAAAACATTGTGATACAGAATACATAGTTTATTTTTCTATGTAGTCCGCAAAATATGATCCTCAGGCCAGCCTGTGGCTACGACTCCGCTAATTCCAATTTTAAAAGCATTCTGACCTTTCAATTTTATGCTTCGTATTAGCCAATTTAGCCAGATCTGCTTACTTAACTTACAAGTCAACAACTACTGTTTTATATCAGAAATATATGTACGTATTTTTGCGTTGTCGCAACCTTTTGAGTGTTTAAAACCAATTTGAAAATTGTTTACAAATTCAAAAAGTACGGCATTGGCGAATCTAACTTTAAAATGCTCTTTCACGAAGAGAGTCTATTGTACTGCTATAACCGGATTACAAACACGTTAGCTTTCTAGCTTTATAGCCTTTCTCTCTTATTGTGATCATAAATGATAGAAAAATATGGGAGCGTTTGACCGAAGAGATCTATACAAATAAATAAAAGTGAAAGGACTTTCACTGGAAGATAGCTGAAGGCCTAAGGCGTAACATATTTTACTACTTTAATTTTTTGAAAAACCCATTAAACATTTATGTTTAAATATGTATTATCTTTTACTTTTTAAGCGGGGGTGAAACCGCGGGGATCAGCTAGTATAATATATAAATCAGTATTATTACAAGCAATAGGTGTCTAAACGTTTTTATTACCCCAAGGTATACTCGTAACGTCTAGGCACGAGAATTCCACTAAAACCTTATAAGTCTACACATAATGAGCGCTTTCTAGGTCAAGCGTTTCGGAAATTAGAAGCGTGTGACAGACAACGCTCTAATTCCAACAGTTTCTAATTAGGGACCTTCAACGGAATCTCAGTTAATTTAGAGAAATACTAGTCAATTAATTTATAACCTCGAGTTCCTAATAAAGTAATAATCGGGACGTTCGTTGGCTTAACAAATCCTATTGAGTTCGGAAATTCAGACCTTTTATCTGATGGACAATAGCGGGACAAAGCTTCGCCGATCTTCACATAATTGGAGGTTATAATAGCTCCGTAGTTTAGGGTATGTTCGAAAGCCTAATATGTTAAGGAGTATTATTATGTCGTAGTAGTGTGAAACATATTCAAACTACTGTTAATTTGGACCCGATAAACAAGCCTATTGTTTTGGGATGGAAATTACGAGAGTGTTTCCATTACAACCTAACTTTACTATTTGATAAGTTAAATAAGATATGTTTTATTTATCAGTGTAAGTCACAATTTTGTATAGAAATACAGGTTTTGTTTAAGTTGAGGATTAACTTTTCTTTTTATTTTGTGTCTTTCTTTCCTCTGAGCTATTAGGATTACAAATAGACGTTACGGTCATGCTACTTCAGACAAATTTTGAACTTAAATATCACTCTTAGGTTGATCACAGGTTTCCATGGATGGCCAAGGCCAATTGCTACTGTACCGCATGCCATAGCCATAGTCTATGTTACGCCTTAGACTTTTTGCTATCTTCCAAAGTCCTATCAAAATCAGTCCAGGCGATTAGAAGATTAGCTCAGCCAAACAGACAGATAAAAAAATCCATTTTTGTTATAGGTATCGTGTATACTTTCATATGCATTGAGAAAAAAATTGTTATTTCGAAATCACAAACAGACACTTCTATTTTATAGATTTGTATAGATAAATAGCTCATTAATAAACACCATGAAAACTAACCTTACGGAAATGTGACGATTGAACTCGTATAACGAGTTGGCTGAAGGAGGATGATTTATTGGATTTCTCTTCCTCCGCACTAATGTTCAATTTGCTCGTTGGCTGCTCGAGTCTCGGCACGAACTGTGTCGTGCTCTCGTTGTTTTTCCGATTGCCGAGAACATCCGGCACCAACACGTCGATATTGCCCGGAATGTCTATTACATTGTCTGTCACCGCCTCCTCGAAACTGGAGATTGCATCCCATGGACTAAATATTATTCTATTCGCGTCTTCGAGCGAAGCGTCGCTTATCACAGGTTTTCTTAAGGGGTACGTATCCGTTAATGGGATGTCGAGGCCTTTTACCTGTATGAGAGAATATTATTATTTACTATTAATTACTATTAATATTATTATTTAACCACGAGTCAACAATTATTAATTGGGAATAGTATTTAATATCAGTAATAATGTATTGGCGAATAAATAAACTATCCCCAGAGTTCTATAATTGAATTACATGTGGTATATACCGCGCAAAAACAAAGTCAAGAATTTAATCACTCTAAAATCTAAATTTATCCGGGAGTCGAACCCGAAATACATCAAGTCGATTCAGTGACTTTCCTCTTAATTGTCAATTACCTCCAGAATTAAATTTAATCCTCCGCGGTAGATATCTGAAGCAAAGCTAATTATTATCTTAGTATAAACTATGTACTCAGATAATAATTAGCTTAATACTATAAAGGATAAAGATAGTGTGAAAAATTTAATTAATCAGAGTTTTTTCGTAATGTTGTCTAAGATACATATATTAACCGAATACAGCCAAAGCGCCAGATTCTGACATAGGCTTATTTTCTTATTTCGGCCCAATAGAGGTAGGTAATTATTGCACCGATAGTTGAAAATAATGACGCACAAAGTATAGATTTTAATATTATTATCATACAAACGTACCTCATAACCATTGACGAGCCACGTGAGGTTAGCCGGCGGGTCGGCGGGCGGCGACGTGCAGTTCGCACGCAGCATGTCCCCAGCGGAGTACCAGCTCTTCTGCGCATGTACTTGCGGCTTTGTGTCTGGTAGCTCTGAACAATACGTATAGGTATGTTAACAAGAATACAACACAACAATAATATGTACACAATATTAATTGCATAAAAGCTAAGTAGGTAGGTACTAGAAAATTAAATCGTCTTACAATTTATCATTCACTAGCTTTTGCCCGCGGTTTCGCACGTACTGTACGCACATACTGTATAATGGATGTTATTATACATATAAACCTTCCTCTTACTCACTTATCTGTTAATAAAAAACCGTATCAAAATTCGTTACGTAATTTTAAAGATCTTAGCATACATAGGGACAGACAGCGGAAAGCGACTTTCTTTTATACTATGTACCTATGTAGTGATAGTGAAATAACTGATAGACCTTACATATGTTCAAAAATTAAGAAATAAAAATGATTTTTAAGTACTGCGTAAATATTACATTAAAAATGTATGGTTTAATCTTTAACAACCGTCGACAACGTTTACCAAATTTCGGAATTAGGACTATAAACAATGTTTCCTTAAAGTACAACTCTGTAAATAAGCAAGCTTCGTTTCTTAATCCTAAATAAAGCCATCTCAGCATTCGTTACAATTTATTGTGGAAAGTTACAATTCAATTAAGTGGAAGTGACCCGTCTGCTGAAGCGAAGCTGTAAACAATGTAACAGAACGAAAACAACGGAAAAATTCTAAACGCAATAAATCACTCTAGAGGGCCGCACGCGTTTCGGTAGCGTCGACGTTGCATATTCATCTTTCATACTCAATCCATTTTGGCGCAGAATTTCGGACTGGCTAAAATGTCGAACAGACGGCGATTGCGGAAAGTAAAACCCGATGCTTTGTTTGCACACAGCGCTATATGTATGCAATTGTATGCGCTAGTCTGGCTAAGAAAATCAATTCAAAACAGAAATACACGAAAGTAAAAATCTTCATCTCTCGCTTGTTTCATTGACATTGTTTCATTCGACTGTTATTATCATCGTACGGTCCACTTGATGGTTTGTGGCTACTTCAGTCTTACCTGATATTAGCCAAAGATATGTTATTAACCCAAAGAACTAATATTGAACGCCACCATCTACCACCTTCTAACCAAACGAAGTAACGCTCCAAGCTAACATACAATTAGCTAGTTTTAAGTTATTTAATGTAATTCTCACAGAATTAAGGTATAAACGAGATAATTGGTAACAGTAACTTTAAAAGTAGGAACTTATTATCATATTCATAGCAATCATCTCAAATCCTTAACCAAGCTATTAGTAGCTACTAGTGCTATTTGCAAATTCATCGTTCAATCCGCTTTAGCTCAGAAATTCGCAGTGGCTAAAACGTCGAACATCAGCAATCGTGGAAACTAAAACTCAATTCTTTGTTTGCCAACAACACCCTCTATGGGTGTGGACACTGTGATATAAATTACATATTGACATAGGAATTTCTTTTCACAGCTCCTATAATCCTGTCCTAATTATTATAAATGCGAATGTCAGTTTATTTGTTTGTTTGTTTGTTCTTCTCGCTTTAACTACTTAATCAATCGTTATGAAATTTTGCAAACACATTGCTAGGGATCTGGAAAAAGACATAGAGTGCCTTCCATTCCGAAAAAAGATAATAATAATAATAATACTCTTGAGGGATATCAAAATAAATTTTATACCTACAACCTACCTACTTTTATACCTAAGGTTTCTTGATAAGGATGAATAGCAGCTGAATTCGCATTATATAGTCCTAAATATTGTAAATGCCAATCTAACACATTACCGCGAGCGATGCCGCGGGTAAAATCGAGAAGTGTTATATAAATGTTTAGTTTAAATAACTAAAATGACAAGTTATGATGCATTATGGAAATTATCATTGTTAAATATAATTTAATTCCACCTTACTCAGTACTAGTTTTCTAGATACGCCAAAATACAAAGAGGTACGGCGATAGCTCCCTGGTCAAATCGTACCTACTTATTTTAGCAAATCTTAAATAGTTTTTAGTTTTATAGCTAAGAACTGGCACTATCTTTACTTCTTCTTTCTCTAAATTCTTTTAAGTTTTGTGAAAATGGCCTTGCAAGACGAATATTTTCAGACAAACTTTTGATGAAACCGAGTCGGTATTTAAGCAGTAACTGGTCTTTCCGTGTTTTCACCCTATTAGCAGCAGTGAGAGGCGAAACTCAACGCTAAGCAAAGTTTTAAGTGTTTGCATTCCTGTTCTGTCGCTTTTTGCCAATTCCACTTAATGGGTAGCCGGGAGTTCTCTAGCTCTGCGTTTAATTTACTTATTTTAGTCTACTTAATATATCAGGATACGGTTAAACGGGTTTTTTGCTCCTTCGCGATTTGCACAAAGCAAACCGACTTATTGATTGTGCTAACAAGCTAGTTAAACAAACTTTGGATGAGCCAATCTAACTGAATTTCTAAACTCGTAAGCTTTTGAAGTAATTAAGCCAGTCAGCTATCGTATTACCATGCTTAAAGTTCACTAGCACATACAAAAACTTAGGGAGACCAGCATAGGACTCGAGAAGCTACCTATAATTTTGTTGTTATACGGATGACGTCATATCACGGGATAAAGAGTGGAGTTTGAATAAAATTAGCGTACCACCATAGTAAACCACATTCAAAACATTGGCGACTCCTCTGGTGTTGCAAATGTCCATAGGCGACAGTGACTTTCCATCAAGTGGCCCGTCTGTCTTTTCGTTAGATTAATTATATAAAACTAAAACTAATATCATACTTATACCATATGTATAATCAGATAATATAATATACAGATTTTACCCTTTAAAGCCAATTTATACTTAAAACACACAATTGTAAAGATACTAGATAGGTACTTAAACGATATGTACCTTAGTGGTAGTCAGGAATAGTAATATCAGCATGTTTGCAAGATTTCAGGTAAACTTGCGGTTAAACTAATAGATCTAACCAACCTCTCAACTTTAACTAACTAAAATGCTGAAGTTCGCTTATTAACATTAGGTTTCTACTTTTGTGTTAAGCACAATTAGATACTTACCATTAGTAATTACTTAAGTATTAGTGGGCAAATAGAATTATATTTGCCCACTTGCTTTACAAAAGTCCATAGTTAGAAATATTCTCTTATACATTTAGGAATGATGATCGCGGAAAATTAATAACTTCAAAGAGAGATTATTGTCCATTCCCCAAATTTAATGCCTTTATCCCCTTTGTTGACATCCATGGGAAAGATAGTATTTTCGAGCATTGAATGCATGGAGGGTAAGGTAAGATATTAAGGCCACTTAATTTTGCCACATAGAGTTAGATAATCTAAAAGTATTGCATGTGCGTACTGAAGGCAACGAAGGTAGATACTCGTACATCCAATTTTAGATTTTAACATTCAAAACAGATTTTAACTCAAAACCATTTCAATCATTAAATTGTAAAGAAGCATATTTAATTACGAATGCCATCAAATATTAACTCTCCCTGCATAGACTTCCTATACAATTACAAAGTTCATTGATCACAATGATAATCGGTTTATTTCCATTCTAACGCAGTTATAATAATGGGTTAAAATATTTCTATATAGATCATTGTTGAACAAGTCTTTTGAAAACACTATAGAAAACTTTTTAAAATGTAGTAGGTACACAATAATTTTCTTTACCAATAAGGTAGGAGATAAGTGAATACTTTCTACGTAATATTTTTATAGCACACCACGACCTAAACCCTCACTTTAAGCACGGCTCTCCGCGTGCTCCGGGTTTATGTCACGCGTACTATTAAATAATATACGATACTAGTGACCTAAGTTGCCTATTATGCACAGTGTTTAGCACCCTTTCACGGCGTGCCATGATAAGCAACTTAGGCCACCCGTATCGTAATGTTCTATCAATTCCAATACCTACATAAGTTACCTATACCTAACATTGAGTTATTCGCGGACATCCAAATTGGAATTAAAATTCATACAGAGTACAGTGACAACATAATCAATGAAAATAAAATATATATTTTCATGCGCATACCCAAACCCGATACGAATTTAGTTTTTATATGCCATACCTACGTTATATATTTACCGGTGTTCTGTTTACGAAAGCAATAAATACTGTCGCGTAACCATTTTACTACCGTGAAGCACGTCATCAGTAAACATACGCACCTTCAGATCCGAATTACTCCACAATAACCGTAAATTAACAAGATAAACCTTAATCAAACATCCCCAGTGTTCTATCCGCATTTATTGGCGAACAATAGTTCTGATTTACGATTTAGGATTGCACGGAGGTTCGCTCGGATTGCCTGTATTATTTATGCTTTCAGTTTGTACGCTCCGAACAGTCATTAACTGGATAAGGCAAGAAATATACACTTAATAGATATTTGGTGTTCTATTTAATTTTGTGTTCGCTTTGTTGCACTTTATTTATGCTTAGAACGTTTTATTTCCCGCAACTTGTTTCATAGAAAAGACTATTGTCTTATTAATATATATAATAGACTTTACAAATCAGGGCATTGTTCTGTAGTATAGCGATATAGGTAAATTACCGTACATATATCAATGAACGTATGGAGTTTCTTGCGCCGCCTCTTCTCCATTACGAATAAACCTTCCGAGGTGCTGGTAGAGTTTTGACGTTCAAAAGTATTCAATATGAATCAACTTTGAATAAATGAGATTTGAATTTGAACTACATGTTAAAATAAATTGTTAGATTTGATAAAATCAATGGTGGCAGAATAGGTGTTTGAAATGTAAATTTACTTGAAACTTTCATTTTATTTCTATGGATAAAATAACAATGGTGGAATAGGCAACAGAATAGTGAGCACAAAATAAATTCCAAAAGCGTTAAAATATCGGAAACTATTTTTTCGAAAAAGGGCAACGAAAAATGGCTGCCAATGGAGCAACTGAATATTCATATCTATCTTAAATATTTAGTACCAAAATTGTTTATTGTTAAAACAGTAATTCAATTAAGAACGTAACGCAATACATTTGATGGGTTCTACATCCATCCGGTAAAAAATTAAGCTTGCCTAGCACAAATTGCTAACAGACAAAAAATAAATAAAAGCTGTCCCCAAACAAGTAATCAGTATTTTTTGGCATTATTCTGTTAATGTACCGTAAATAGGCAGTAAAATTTTCAAAAATATCATATCTACTTCTAAAGCTGCTATAATAACGTGTAATTACGAAAATAAATAAAAAAAGATAATGACATATGAAGGTACGGAACGATTCGTATGCGTTCGAAACGCTCTTGGCCAATTATTTAGAATCACATTCCAAAATATGGAACTGTCACGTCCCATCCAAAATCCAATCAGTTTAATTAAACCACTTCGACAATTTGATAACGACTCACGTCCGTAAGCAAACATGAAGCGGTACGGAAACTATCGATGTAGACAGTACCCAGATGTAAATTTAATTTCCTTTTGCCGTAATCAGGCAGCTAACCTAATAGCAGCCTTAACTCGGTAACAAATTTAGTTTGCCTAGCACAATATTGCCAACAGAAGTTTAAATTACGTTTAGCTACGTCATAAGCCGACAGCGACTGAATCAAATATTCCACATAAATCGCGCTTATTTTCATGATAGCAGTTTTCATTGGAGCATATAATTCCGGAATATTTTATGACTTGTTTATCATTGTTATTTATCTATGTTTAGATTATGAATCTAATCTATGGACTGTTTTAAAATCGTTTGAT
>DWPV01002169.1:0-17960 GCA_018251915.1 Urbanus proteus proteus
TGATGAGTTTAAATTTCCGTTCTTGGTCTGGGTGTATGTCCTTGTCTTGTGTGTTGTCCATGGCACCCATCAGCGAATCCTAGTGTGGGGCTATGTGTGTAAAGCGTTATTTATTTATTTATTTTTTCTTGTGTTAAATAAATACCTATTTTAATGAGAGCAATGTATGTCTAAACCTATTAAGAATTCGTGCGATTCCCTCCAACGAAAAATGCACTGTAGATACAATCTTGTGTCTTAGCGTGTGAAATGTACTGATGTTTTAGTTTATACAGAAACATTGGAGAACAGCCAACTCTTCATTCTCATTTATTACGCGAATTTCTTTAATCATTTACGAGTTTCTGATCAACACCCACGGGATTGTAGTTGTTTTGGAAGACTAGTGAATCGGTTCTAAATTAGCTGTGAGGAATTTGCGTAGAAATTGCTTGATATTATATTAAGTTTTTAATATAAGTTTCTTTCATTGTGCTGTGAGATGAGTTTAGAAGATGGTAGAGTTCTTGGTGGTTCTACGTGAATGACACCACTACCAAACCTGTGTACCTATTTCATTTTAATATTAGCAGATTTAAGTGCTGCTGTGTTTTAAACCAGAAGAGTGTGGTATGGGTGACACGCATAATTATCCGAAGCGTTCTTGCGTAGTTCTTCGGGGTAGCAACGCATCTGTGGCCGACAAGTACCTACGTTACTACTTACCTAGGGCTTGTACGGATAGTCATGAGTGGTAGTTGCCATTTACCATAAGGTGGACTGCAAGCTGGTTTGTTACTTCATTATTATAAATAAAGTCTATCTACATTATTAGATATTGTTGGGGTGAATATTTCTATCCAAAGTTTCTTGATATCTTTTGATATTTACCCTAGAACCTATTCTTATCGATATAATCAAATGACCGAAGTCGTCTAAGTATAGAACTTACAAGGTTACATTCAAGGATGCCCACTTCTACTCAATACGTGACATATTTAGGTTATTGTTTACGAATTGAAAGAATTGTAACAGTAAAAACGATTTGAGGAACTTTTAATCTCCAATTAAGATAGATACAACATCGTTTAAAATATTTTCTTATATAAATAAATGTTTTACTTAAAATTTTAATTTAAATATAATACTTTCAGGAATAAATAATTTTAAAATAAAAATGTCATAAATTGACAGACGACCGGGCTTATCTTTTAAATTCTAAACATAACCCAATTTGATTCTTATTTTAATTTTAGCGAGATTTTTTTAAATTCATTGCATTGATTTATTTAGTTTTTAATTAATGTTTTGTACTAAATTTATTCGAATCAATCAACGTCAATAAACGCGCTTCTGGTACATAATTGCCTATTTACCCGATTGCGTCATAAGGAGGGTAATGTTTTGTCGATCGTATGTATGTATGTTTTTAATCAGTAAACCCGCCTGCACTCTGCAAACTTTGTATGGGCCGATAGTTGGGTCATTTTCTGAATTAGTATGGAGAGGCATACATTTATCGGCCGATAGTAAATCGCTGTAATGTGCGCATAAGCATACCTCTCAATACTGATTAAAAAAACGACCCAACTATCGGCCGATAAAAAGTCTGCAGTTTGCGCGTACCTACTTTTAAACGAACCAATTATTTATTATTTTGTTTTCAGATTACTTAAAACAACCCTTACCTAATTCTTTTACTGTAATAAATTCCTCGATGAGTCAGCGAGAAGGCCTGATGAAAGATGGGCCAAGTTAATCTCAACCGGTAATATATCTTAGGGGCGTAATGAAATAATTCTGAAGGCCGGAAGGCATCCTTCCCTTGATAATGGTTATATTGGAGGGATCATGGTTTTGATAACTAAATTGGATAACTCGATTCTTGGATACATCGCGCGCTGAACGTCATTTTTTCTGTTTTGGCAGTTTACTAGTCTTTTAGCATAGAGAGATCTACGTCAGGGTAAGAGTACCCGCAAACTGCAGATTTTTTATCGGTCGATAGTTGTTTTCTTAATTAGTATGAAGACATATGCATATGCGCACATTACAGCTTAAGTATCGTCTGATAAATGCATGCCTCTCCAATATTATTTAAAAAAACGCCTCAACTATCGGTCTATAAGAAGTCTGCTGTTTGCGGGTACTCTAAGTGATCATGCCTGAGGATCAGTCATGCTCCGATAGTCTCAATTCAGAGCTTGTATGTATGCAAGATAGTAGACTACGACTCTCCTGGAAAGCCAGCGATGGTAACCTGATCGAAAGTAGTCGACTTTATTGTTAGGTTGAAAAAAAATAAAGGAAACTAGTATTATCTTAAAAACAAAAATCTAACTGGTTAATTTACTTCAGTTTTCATGTTACTATGACATTTGAGACGAATCCAACGAGATATGTTAAAATCCATCCATCCATTTGGACTGTAGGGTGTGCCAAAGAAATGGACATACATCCATACGCTCGAAAAAAGTACCCTCCTTTTGACGCAATCGGGTAAAAGCTACAGATCTAATTAATCTCTTCCGTCCAAAATATGAATTTGACTATGAACACAGAAAGCTTAATTCCGTAAACAATAAACAAAAGAAACATAAACATTGTATTAAACGATCCCCATACATTGATAGGGTTCGTAACAAAATTATTCTATCCAAGCATCCCCAAGCGATGGGGTTATTACATTTCTATTGATATTCCGAGTGCCGACTTGAAGGGCTTAAAGGCTTACGTCCTACGAAAGTGGAACCATGAAAAGAGTTGTTTTTGTCTTTTATTCCTTTTTTTGGCTATATAAATAAATAAAATTGAAGTGTCTGTTTGTGATTTCAAAGTAACATTTTATACTCAATGCAATTAAAAAGAAATTGTCTGTCTGCCTGTCTGTTTGGCTGAGGTAATCTTCTAAATGGCTCGACCGATTTTGACGAGACGTTCACTGGAAGATAGCTAAAGGTCTTAGGCGTAACATAGGTTCCTTTAATTTTAAAATCTAATAGCGTGTGCGCCACGCGCTTGCGGCCACCGTCACAGGGGCGCTGGGTATCACGTATGTTCAATTATGTATGCCTCTTTACTTTTTATGAGCTAGTTCGTAATAAAACGATTTGATATCAAAATTAGTTGTTGATCATCGGAGAAGCAGAAATTGTACTGTATTAATAGTAATTAGTGTCATTACTGCTGATGGTGGCAATATTCTAGTACTAAAAGTTTGACTATGACTAGCAATGTCTAACTATGCCCTGTGTCCCCTATAACAATATCTCGACGTCAGGCACGATTGTTTTCTTACCTGAGCTTGATTAAAGATGTCCATAGGCAGCCTTAGTCCTCAGAAAACTTATTTATGCTTGACATCAGGTAGGACACTAATTTTATTTGGGAGACTATTGCTTTCCATAAGGTGGCATGTTTATTCGCAACTTCATTATAAAAATAATAGTACTGACCTACTAAATTGGGGGACCCAGCAGTGAGATATTTATCGGGCAAAGTTTAATAGAATCCATCCCAAATATTATGTTAATCTTGGAGGCAAAGTTACTTCTGAAGTTCCTCGGTTTGCATTCCTACAGATATTACTTTTAAGTTTCAGTAACAACTGGTAGCTAGTTGGCAACTTCGCTCCATAATGTTTTACTTGCCAGGTACCTACATGTTTACACGTAGTTTTGGATTTCAAGTTGTCCAAATTATTCGAGTTATATGACGCAAATAGTGGCGTTAGAATGTTTAACGTATATATGTGAGATTTTTTGTCTTATTTTTAAGTGGCAAATGTTCTGGCGCGTGTAATGAAAGTGCATATTCTGTTCTTGTTGGATGTATTATCTAAGACAGCAAATAGAATAAAAGTCCTACCTGGGATTAACCATATATTATTGATTAACCGTTACTAATCTGGAATACTTTATGTTATAACACATGAAGACAGTGTATTTTCCTTACTATACGAACATAGTTATTCTAGTACTATTTCATAAGAAATATTTTTAATAAAAATTAGTATAACAGAGACATCACAATAAATTACATGGGTTTCTACCACCTTGTAAAGATCTTCCACCTTTTATTATAAAAATGCGACAGCGGAGACATAAATATGAACACTTATATTTTACCAATTGGTTACTTGCTATAATTCATAGTTTGTTATATTAACATTAACACTTAACTTGTTATAGCAATATTCCTACTTATTCTTCTTTCTACTCAGGTACAGGTACCAAAACAATTTTGGCGCTTTTCAAAGCCGTAGTCCAGGCTTTCAGTCTTGTAAGCCATTACGATAGAAACAGCGTGACACCGTCCATGATAAATGACGTCAGTTTGTCGCATTGCCGAGTGACGTACCCAACTTCCCATTGATTTAATATGCCGTAAAAAGAAAACTATATGCCGCCATTCACACAGTGATAAAAACTTGTTTAAAAAATGTTAAGTAGAACGTATATTAGATTAATGTAAAAGTAGCGAATGAGCATGAGTGCTACGTGATATTTTTTATTATTTTTGAAACATCTTAAGCGAAGTAAACTTTATTGGCATATTGTTAATGGTATTCTTTGCCAGTCAATCCTTGGCGAATATGGATTATGTGTCATAAAAGTTGTTGCATAATAATATTTAATAATAAATACCCATAAATACATAATGATGGTTAAAGTGAACATCCTGTATCTAAATATCCTCAGATAAAGAATCCTGTCTGAGGTCAGCCGCGGTCGTTGCTACCACTACGGGCTAAGTTGGAACGCCTTATATATTTTCCTCTAGCAACTGGATCACGGAAACCGTAATGTAAATAAGCAGTTTATCTATATAGGATAAGTAGGTACGTTAATTGCATATTGTAATGAGATGGCAAGTACCTATAGCAGTGCAGTCATCTTAAATAAAGCTTAATTTTCAACAAGGAAATCCAATCTCTCTCTCGTTTTCCTCTACGAGTTCTTTTTAAATATTTAAACACCTCCGCGTCTGTTTCTACTAGCTACAAATATCACAATAGTAAGTAACTGTAGTCATTTCACACACGAACTAGAAAAACTAAACTTTTCCATTACACTATAACTCTTAGCTTTACAACTCCCACGATGCTGACTTTTTATATTCCTGACTCCAGCCTCCTTCCAGAATCAGGCAAGTTCGTAAATATACTTCTGAAGTTATGTATTCACCTCTGGAGTTCGCCTATAAATTGTATTACTATCCCTTTCACACGAATGTAATGGTCGTAAACTAGAGCAGGACGCTATATTTCGAAAGGATAAGGCAGTAGTCTAACCTATTGCATCGCATATGTATTCCCATAACGAAATTTATTTCCGTCATAAATTTTATTCGGACACAATTCCCTGATAAACGAAGATATCAACTAATGGTGGATTAGTATGACATATTACTGATATCTAGATAATCCATAATTAATTTGGTATTACCGTGAGAGCTTTAAAGTTATTGAAAATTAATACGCGTGGATGTAATAAATTGGTCCATACGGCTCCACATGTAATTTAACAATCTTATGCAAAGTTTTTGTGTACTTTTACTATGCTAAATATGCTTTTAGAAATTCCCCTAACCTATTAAATTGCTCTATGTTTTGATGAAAATCTTATTAAAAATGATTAAAATGTTTACAACCGCTAATTAAGATATAAAGTGGTGATTTCAAATATGTTGCTTGTAAGAATCAAAATCACCGGATTACATATTACTTTGCACTCCATTTTCATAAAAAATAACATTAAAATGCCACAATAGTAAGAGAGATAGCGAAATAATTTCTAGCGCAGAAAATGTAGATGTTTACTCTGCTGGTAAAGATTCATTTTCCCCGTCATAAAACTTCCGCTTTAGCATGAAATTTTCGTTTTAATTATGTCAAGAAGTTCACCAACTACGGCTGCATTTAATAAAACTTTTATCTGTATTCAATGTGGAACTTTCGTTAAATTAATTTTATACCTACCGCGACGCTCTGCTTCAAAAGCTCGCTGACCTATGCAAGATAGAGCATAATAAATAGAACAAGATTTGCACCTTCATTTGCGTGGGTGTTTCGTATGGATTATGTGATTGAAGTGATCGAATTATCGTACATTCCTTTGTAGCTTTAATCCGCAGACACTACCATATCTATTTCTAACTTATAACATCAGTTAGGTATAAGTGCTGCTGTATTCTGCTTCGAAGGCAGTAACGGAAATATACATGCTGATACTGGAGCTGTAGCTTTTCTAATGTATTAAAAAGATGGATAAAAAAAGATAATAAAAAATTAATATATTTATGATAAAAAGGACAAAAAAGACAAACCCGCTAAGTTTCTTGCCGGGTCTTCTCAGTTGAAGTGGCGATTCGGTGGTAGATTAAGAAAAAATATTGTGAATGACAATTTGTAAGTACCTTCGTAGGCCTATGCTAAATAAAGATATTTCATTTCATTTTATTTCATATCCGAAGGGTTCTTGGTTTCAAGACACACAATGCGTCCCTAGCAAACCTAAGGTAAGACTCTTATCGTATCTGGGTTGGTTACAGTTGTCCATGAGTGACAATTGCCACTTTTCACTGGATATAGAGTCCTCGATTGCTGGATTGCTACTTCTAAAATTATAAAAAGTAACAAAACCGTAGTTTTTGTGACGTTAAAACATCGCTGAAACAAAAAACTGAACTGTTTATGCGCAGAAACGTTCAGATATAAGAAAAGTTTTCTGTTTGTACACCCACTTTCATCGTCGGTTGTTCCAACTAAAAAATAGGGCTGCTTCATTTTGAAAAATACTTTTTATACCAAAAGAGCAAGTTGAAAAAAAAAAAACAAAAAATGAACTGCTTAAATATACAACGTATGAAATAAAAGCAAATAAGCAAATATTTTAAATATAGTGTTATAAATTACTAGCTTTTGTCCAAGGCTTCGCACGCCTTAAATTACATATAAACTGCCTCTTGAATATCTATTTAAAAAAAACTGCATCAAAATCCGTTGCGAAGTTTTAAAGTTCTAAGCATACATAGGGATAGACAGCGGAAAGCGACTTTGTTTTATATTATGTAGTGATGTAGTGATTAGAGGCATTCCAACTAAGTACCTTACCACCAAGTCGCACTATAAGTCATCGTCGTCAACTCATTATTGGGAATAGGTCTTCTCTAAAAGTAGGAGGGGTTAAGTTCATAGTCTACAGTGCTAGCCCAGTGAGAATTAGTAGATTTGACACACCTAAGACAACTTTTTTAAAGGTGGTAGATCACCATGTGGTTCGACTCTGGCGGCACCACCGCCACACCTATTTCTACCTTATTACGGCAGTATTCTTGCTTGAAAGGCGTGGTCCGGAAGATGGAATTATCCGGGGTGTTCCAACTTAGTCCTCAAGGGAAGCAAGGCATTTGTGGCCAACCTCGGGTAAGACTATGTTCTTGTCTGGGGTTTAATATAAATGTCCATAGGCGGCAGTGGCCACTTACTATCAGGTCATTCGATACGGGTTGGCCACTAATCCGTATCCCTTCCACCTACACGCATTGCAGCAGCGTGGTGGAGTACCTACGCTCCAAACTCCTCTCAGTTATGGGGGAAGACCCGTGCCCAGCAGTGGGACATAAAAAGGGTTACGGCATATTAAAACTTAATAGAAATGCAATCTGATAGCCCTGAACTCCACTGGGGCAAATTGAAACAAACAAGCGTAAAAAGGCGTGAGGGTGCAATAAAAGGTATTATACGCCGATGGCTGGCTATTAATAAATAGCTTTGTATTATTTTTACGATCAACGCACCTTATTTATGATGTATCTGTAGAATGTTCTAGGGTTTTTCCACTTGTCTTGTAACAGACGATGCAATTATTTACAATGAATATTTAAAAACTTGTTATGTATGTTTATTTTTTATTTATAAATCATTTTTATAGAACATATATTGATGTAAAAACTCAATTATAAAAAAAATCTTCCTTACTTAAGTAGTAAGCCTATATCGACTACATACCTATATCTGTAACTAAAAAAAGATAATGGTTGATGTAAGATAAAGGTTCGAAGTCAATTACAGCTACATGCATATGTATGCTACAAGCTACTTCCGTGGATTAGTATGATCACCGCAGTAAATGTGAGCCAGCCAACCTAACCTAACCTAATTTACTTGTATAAACACAATGATTGCAAACTAAGCAATTTAAATATTATATAGGTACAATAAAAACAAAAATCTTGGAATACGAAAGTAAAAGTGTGAGAAATGTCCCGTGTCATTGCAAACAAATCCGTCTAGACGTGTGGCGTGAAATTACAAGAATTTAGGCAGAGAAATGAGAAACAAGGATTTTGTCTTTTTAATGTAAACAATAAAATAAACCAAGCAAAGCTTAGCCCAAAGATGTTTAGTGTAAGTAAATATTTATGTATACCTACTTAATTGTTTTAATTTCGCTATTTAAACAATCATTATGATATTTTAATGGCAGTTATTTAAACAGAATTTTCACACATACAACACAGTAGCACTGAACACTGCTCTTATAAGGTAGAAATGTGTAGGTGGCGGTAGTATTGCCACATACAAACTACAACGGTTCTACCACTATTCATTTTTATTTATCTACTAGCGGATCCCCGCGGTTTAAAGAAGCAAAAAGAAGTAAAAAGACGTACTTATTTAACCGTAAGTTATATCTCACGCTCCCACGTGCGCGTGGAACGCACGTTAATGCTTTATTCCAAAATTATGTCACGCCTATGTTACGCCTTAGACCTTCAGGTATTTTCCAGTAAAAGTTGCTTAGAAGATAACCTCAGCTAAAGAGACAGACAGTCAAACATTTTTTAAAATGCATTTTCGTGTAATCTCCATATGCATTGAGTAAAAAGTTGTTATATTGAAATCGCAAATTTCAACGATTTGATCGCTTTGTATTTAATTCTTTATATCTTCTCTCATAATACTTAAACAATAACCAAGCCAGCCGTGACCCAGAAAGCAACAAGGAAGCAGATACTATCAATACGGCTCGAAACAAAGAAACCCAAATCAAATCGCTTTCACAGCTGCTCTATTATTTATCCCAGTTTGCTCCCGAGCGAACTCACCGCTACATTTACCTAGATAGGTAAACCATGTACGGTATGAGATGAGAATAGGCTGTATAAAGCAAGGTATATGGAGGTTTGTAGACTTGTGTAGCTTGTTTAGTATCTTGCTACATGTATTTTAGCTTAGCCTTGGGTTGAAAATCAAAATAAAAATAAAATATTCAAAATAGATTTTTTACAAGAATTCTTCTTGAACGTCAATAATATTTTTTAACGAAAGTGCAATTATAAAATTTTTGTCTGTCTGTTTGGTTGAGGTATTCTTCTAAACGGCTGGACTGACTTAGAATGGACTTTCACTGGAAGATAGCGGAAGGTGTAATGCGTAACATAGGCTTTAATTTTGGAAAAAAAGCATTAGCGCGCGCGCCACGCGCATCCGGCCACCGCACGCGGGAGAGCCGGGTATCGCCTATGTTTAGATATGTATTCCTTTTTATTCTTTAAGTCGAGTGAAACCGCAGGAATCAGCTGGTAAAACATAAAAAACGTGGTAACAATAAAGGTTGACAAACACTGGACAAAAGCTTACAAAAAAGAGACAGGGATTTAAATAAATTACATTTATTTATGGTTGAATAAAATATGTAAAGTAGGTTAAGTCCTGACACTGTGAGACTTTGGTTAAAATACGGAAAATGTTTTACGGGAACGAAATTCCTCGCACCACTTCGACATGTGTCTAGTTCGAATAAATTGAATTTTTTACAGTCAGCTTCGTAAGTAGCTGAATGGGCTCTAGTCTTGTCTGTATACTTTGCAGAAATAAATATGTTTAAGTACACAACTAAATAAAATTAATTAAATAAAGTATCAGTCGGCATTCGCGACAGGCATTTTATATGCTCCTAAAATACGTTTGAACACTAAATGAAAATTCTCTCTCTGTTCTCTTACTAGTAAACCCTCTTACTCTTACTAGTGGGAACTATACAGCACGGAGATATAAATAAAATAACGATTGCAAAGTATAGGAGCGTTCTAACATCTACATTATGACGGCACAGCATCCAGCTCATTGAGCTTCAGCTCTTTAAGCTAGAGCTGGACGTAGACCTCCCTTAAAGGCGGTTTTCGTCGCCGTGCCTGTCGTGTAGGCGATCGCAATAGGTGTTGATGTTACACAGGAAGACTAACTCCAAAAGTTTCTCCCTTAATAGACTTCTACGATATCCACGGCAAGGAAGGCAGTAGCGCTATTTAAGGGCGCAAGACACAATGCGCCCAAAAATACCGCATTAACTTTAAATGCACGAAATCGCGCCCGGGGTAACCCACTTACACTATAAGCCACCAAATATTGATAGATGACCGTAGAACTCAAAATTCAACTGTTCAAGTCTCCTGTCGCCTTTCGGAGAATTATGTTGTATTAATATTATTTTGTCCCTAGCGTATTCCACATAAAATCAACTGTATTCTAAAAGCATAAGTTCGCGAACCGAATAACTGCTAGAATTAAGCCTGTTTAGTAAGTAACAACACTGTGGGAGGCATGCGATAAATTGCTAAAACACGCTAAGTAATCGTTTGCTCTTAGCAAACTTGTAAGTATTCGCCATAAAATGTATGAAAACTATTGTTTTATTTGACACATAAATTTAAACTTGGGTCAAGCATATTTAACTGGTTTAATTAGACGACCCGGATGGCGCAATGGTTAACACGCCGGAGCGCTAATCCGGGTTCGATTCCCAGCGAGGCGGAAATTTGAATGATGAGTTTAAATTTGCGTTCTTGGTCTGGGTGTGTGTCCTTGTCTTGTGTGTTTTCCCTGGCACCCACGACACAGGAGAAAATCCTACTGTGGGGCTATGAGTGTGAAGCGTTATTTATTTTATTTATTTATGATTACTTCCATCCATTTCTTATTTTATACTGTAACAATTTGCAACATAATTTTAGTTTAATTAAGTCAGTAATCCATTCCAGCCTATTTTTAAGTATCTATTTAATGTATCGTGACGAAAAATTCTCACTTATACAATAAAATTTAGTATTAAATTACAAGCAAATAATTTAGATTTTACACTTGTTATTGATTGCACTATACAAATCTTCGGTTCAATTTAATAAGTCTACGAACCTGACATATTAATTCACGTCACCAACTATACGGTAAAACCACTCTATTTAAATCGAAGAAACACGCATGCTAAAGTGATTTTATGCGTGAAAAATTAACATAACGATCTTAGTTTACATTTTATATCAGTAGCATTTTTCAAGCTAGAATAGAATTTTCACATAACGTTATAATCGTTTTAAATCCGTCATGCAACTTTAAAATAATCATGTTTATGTTACTGACTATTGCAGAATAATTATATACCTTGAAATAAAGAGCATTTTATAGGTTAATTGTTGTTGTTGTTGTACGATGTTTATATAATTTTATTTATATGGATAGATAGATAGATTTAACTTAAGGCAAAGACGATGCATTGTCACTCCTGTTGATTTTGGACGCTAAAAAAATATTTAGCGATGATATCTTCCCAGTTGCACAATATTAGTTCTATCACCTTACTATTGACGTACTATGGGTACACGAGTACTCCTATTTGTAATTAATAGAAGTAGGTACAAATTGACTTCCAATAATTATTACATAGTTTGTTACAAGTCAAGTAAAGCGTAAAAAACTTCAATTACTGCGCCGCAATATATACCTGAGTCCATCACTTTTGTATTGAACGTAAACCGAAGCAAAAATGTAGCGTTGAAAGGGGCGCCGTAACATAAATATAGAGCGGTTCAAATTGCGCGGTTGGCTCCGTGAGGTCGTCGACATTTAATCTGAAAGAGGTTACGATTTACAGCTCGTATACAACCGTTTTCATTTCGTCGAACTGTACTTAACCTATGGCGTAAAAAGGTATATTTATTTAATCTGTTTTTTTTTTTAATGTCGTTTCCATGTTAGGTGTGAAACAATTAGTAATAGAACCTATTTCCTACGTATATCATCATCACTATCTCTGCATAGTATAAAACAAAGACGCTTTTCACTGCCTGTCGCTATGTATGCTTAGATCTTTAAAACTACGCAACGGATTACGATGCGGTTTTTTTAGTAGATAGAGTGATTCAAGAGGAAGGTTTACTTTGAAGGTGGTAGAACTCTAGGTAGTTCGACTCCGGCGGCACTTATAACAGCAGTATTAAGTACTGCTGTGTTCTGGTCTGAAGGATGCGGTTGGGGTGATATACTTATCCGAGGCGTTCCAGCTCAGTCCTCAGGGGTAGTAACGCATCTGTGGACAACCTCAGGTAGAACCTTGATCTATAGGGTTGATTACAGATGTCCATGAGCGATAGTTGCCACTTACCATCAGGTGGACTGCACGCTCCTTTGCTACTTCGATCATATGAAAAAGCCATTACTTATTTGGTATTAAAACAATTTACTACTTTCATGGGCTGTTATGTTTTCAATACACTGAACAATTAAAGGGACTACAAGTCCAATTTTTTTCTCTAACAGAAGTTATATTCTTTGCGAATGCTTTCTTTAATTTACTTATAGTAAACCCTTCCATTCAGCCCTACGGTGCGAACGGAGCAATTCCAAGCCCTTTATTTATGTTACTGGGTCCTTTCACCGCTTACTTTTTTCTAAAAGGGACTAGATTTATTGACTTAACCCCACTCGTTGAAAATTAATTATTCAGTATATTTATTTCAGTCTAAGAACCCTTTTAACTTTTTAACGAAAATGTACAAACGATTGAAAGCAATAAGATCTCAATATATTCAAATACGTTTTAATATATTTTCATTAAAATACACTATCTAAATCTATAAATAAATTAAGTACAGATTTGTACATATATTCCATTTCAATTTATGATAATCTTTTCACAAGCTTCCATATTTTCTCACATCTCTTACTTTATATTTTATCTTACTATCGAAAAATATTATAATATTTTATTTCTGGGCTGATTTATATTCTCAATAAGATAATAATCATAAAATAAAATTGTATATAAATAATATTCATGCAATAATCTTTATCCGTGTTACATTTATCGGTTAACAAATCTAATCTACGTGACAAGAATAGCCGAGATATTTAGACCTAAGTTTGGCCGAGAAACAAGAACCGACCGGACAGATGGATTAAGACATCTCTCTCTGAGAAACAATCCTACTACAACTAAGAGACTATTTAAATACAATCGTAAATACAGTTGCTACGACTGCGACAAAATTACTTTTGGGTTTTCTTAACATAAAATAAAAATATGTTTGGAAATAACTATCTATAAAAGGAGTCAACTAGCGTAGAAAATACAAAGGCAACCCGAAATTCCAACCCTTCTTGACTTTATTATATTACATATAAATTAGGAACCCACTTCTCTGGAAGTACCGCCTGTGTCCTCGTATATCACCATTCAGTTTCAACGGAAGAGGTCTGCCCTGGATACATCAGACCCATAAATTAGGAGCAATGGCGTCGCCCTGCTGTGAGTTTTATTGTGATTTATGTATTCGATTATCGAGCAAACGGCTAAAAGCGTTTGCCGATGTAACGATGTCATTAATAATTTAGAGGACAACTAGCCATACTTCAAAAATGGACGGTTGTATGATACGAATTTCGATTTTAGCGCTATGAACGCTGACTATGTCAAACGTCAGTTCATTCGAACGGGATTGGATTGGTTCGTTCAACGTATACCAGATCTATATCCGTTGGGTAAAAGCTATCTCACTAAGAGACACATCGGTTCATGTGGAACCTTTTACCGATGGAGCCCATTTCGGATCTTTTTCACGGACGGTTTCCAATGAGATTTAAAAAACCACGAAGCGGGTGGAGTTAAAATCCGATGGATATTAAGCCGCGTATTGAGGCGAGGGCCGACAGGATTTATCAATTTCACCTAACCTGTTTCATTTTAGCGAATTACACCGATAAAAGCGGCGTCAGTGGTGAGAATTATTCACGGGAAACAAAGCGACACCCAACGATCCAGGCAGGTGTCTGAAATACGAAATTCATTGCGTCGTAAACAAAAGGACGATTTTTAAAGCTTCAGCGTGAGTGTTTTGCACAAAATTTATTTTTTCCCCTGCGCCATTATTCACTTTAATCTCTTTCTGTTATTGATAAACGACGACGATACGTTTTAAATTGTTATTTTATGTATTATTTTTATTTGACAAAGGGCAGGGCAATAATAATTAAACGACATTTTTCATGTGCGTCGCGTTATTCGCGTATTTGTTATAAGGTATTAGGTGTTTGTTATCTTTCCTGTATGCTGTAGCTTTTAACATTTGGATGCCATACTTCGTTCAATATATGTAGGTATATGCCACTGTACTATCAAGTAAAGATCTTCTCTGAAATAGGCAATTATACAATGTACTGTGTTTGAATATTCGATCTTGTATGTGCAAAGGTGTATGCATAAGAATATTCTAGAATCGTCTCAAGCCAGAGTTTGCAAGACATTTTAAAAGATGAAATATAACAAAAACAGTTATACATAAAAAACAGACTACGTATATCTCAACCAGATTAATTATTTAACCAAAAAGGAATAGCAACAAAAATCAGCGTTTAAATCATACAGCGAGCCGCAAACTCAACATTTCATAATTACATTAATTATGAAAGCCCGCTCTCGACGTTTTTTGCGACTTTTCATTTGAGGTAGGAATCTAAATTAATAGGACTTAGGTCTTTTTTGCTCATTCATTAGCAGTATTTGTTTAATTCATAACGGACCATTCACTTGAGGGAAATAAAAAAGGAGAAATATTTAATAGGAGTCTTTTCATATCTCATTAAAATAAATCTTTTTTTGTATGTTATATATCACTACTAAACATTATTTGTAAGTTGGGCCTTGATTCAGACCTAGTTTTAAATTAGATTATATTTCAAAATTAATTAATAAATGATGATAAATTACGGTCTATGCCTAGATTAACCTTCATTACACCAAAATCCAGAAGTTCAGCAACAAATTAGCATTTCTAATTCTTAAGCTTAACGGGGCTTTCGGGTATCAATCACTTATTTAGCCATTGACATTGATCGATTCACGGCCTAAGCAAGGTCGCGATATTAATTGACCTTCGAATTTCCATGAAAAGCGAGTGTAACTTTGAAACGAACACTAACTTGCTCATACAATTTGCAAAATTAATTGAGTTTAAACAGTAACATTAAAATGGCATTTTTTACAATACAATTTGGACTTTTAAAACACAAGTTTTTAAACTTTATTTAGTCCTCTTAGGCGATTAGTTAGGGGATGAAACCTTAAAATTAAAATTATAGCGCCCATAGGTGTATGTCATTTTAGAAACCTAACAAAAAAAATCTGCAGCATGGAAGTATCAGTACATAAAACAATATAAAAATATTTTGTGTACTTTCCTACAAATTGACGAATGAATCCATAACACGAGTTGGCTGTAACATGATAAAAATATACAACGAAACGTTAGGTATCCACGTCACATTACTCCGGTTTCCCACTTACAGTCGACTCGACGTCAAACTGTCCAACTCGCAACGCAGGTATGCTTGCACAAACTTATTTTTGCTGTCAGGATAATGTTTATGGTAAGGGAATAAGGTTTAAATTGT
Organism: Urbanus proteus proteus; assembly: GCA_018251915.1. Classification (NCBI taxonomy): domain Eukaryota; kingdom Metazoa; phylum Arthropoda; class Insecta; order Lepidoptera; family Hesperiidae; genus Urbanus; species Urbanus proteus. The sequence goes on from DWPV01002169.1 coordinate 15,710, forward strand.
GTGAGGTAGAATGTTTTCGTTAGTTTACGCGCAGTGTCAGGCTGGCGATATTATTACGGTGTCGGAGTGACGGCCGTGGACGAACTGACACGCTCTTTATTGAACTTACCTGTGACGCTCGACGTCTACGTCTGACGTCTGACGCCTGACGTCTTTGTTCGAAATTAACTTTGCTTTTAAATATGTTCCAGGTGCCATAACTTTTAATACTAAAACGTTATTATGACTCGAGATATGACTTTGAGAATTGTTCTCGCTTTTATAACGAGTTCGAGTCTTTGAATATTGAAGTTATTAATTTTTCATTACTACCGTAACGAAGCATGAATTAAACATCTTTATAAAAGCGATTTATAATTCATGTAAACGCAGGATACTATACGATAAAGAATATGCACATTGATCTTTTAGATTTCTATTTAGATACAAATTTAATAGCTACATATCAATTAAACATTGTACTTACTATGTTTATCAATCGAGTTAGGCAGGTTATTAATATGCATGATAAAAATGTTCTCTGACGAAAATATTAAAATTAAAAACCATATCTCTCAGAAAGAAAAGATGTGAAAATAAGATATTCAGATGAACAAGAGGTTAATAAGAGGATAGCGAGTAGTAACAAACCGCAATGGCTCTCAATCAGAAAAGGCAGTATAAAAATGATTGCTGACGTTAATATTTGCATCGTTAAATATACCGGTTACAATGTTAACCCCGGCTAGCAAAAACCCGCATTGCTCAAACCATTCCTTTTCTGCCACATAAACTCTTAATCCATCGACGTAATCGCGTCCATAAACATTACTTGACACGAACAGAGTTTAAAGGCGCCCTACTTCGTCCTCTTTCGATATTACCGGCGAAATAGGTGTATTTATTCAAACTTTCATTACCAGTCATTTTCGTTTAATGACTTAATTGGACAGTTTCGTTTAGTCAGTCAATTTCGTAGCGAAAGTGGTGCAAACCGAGTGCTTTCTCGCGTGCTCACTTCTCACGCCCTCTCAAAATAACCCCGTTATTTTTTAAGCTTGACTAATTGCAACAGATTTTGTGTAATTGCTTTACTAAGTCATTATTTAGCTTTCAAGTAAAACACTTTTCTTGGCGGCTTGAAGCTAATCGTAAATCGCCGGCGTGGGTGCTTGCTACGATTGTTTTAATTAACCTCAAAATAATACAAAATTGCTATTCAATATTGTTTTTCGTAAATATCGTGGTTGTTTACTGAAATTAGTAAACCTAGACATTTCGGTTTGAGGTGAAATCAAGAATAATTTACCAGAAGTAATTAACGAAAATAATCTTCACTTTGTAGTTTTAGTATTTTTTGTTTCTTTATTTAGGTAACTTTGTAAGTTTTAGTAATTACCTAATATGATGATATTACTTAGTATTAATTTACTAATATTAGTAGTAGATAATTACCTAATATGATAACGTACTGCATTACACACGATGATGAGTAATGCAGAACGTTAATATCTCAAAGTTAAATTATAAACGCAAAAATCAGATATATTTCATGTATATCTCCTATGTTTTCGAACTGAATCTTAAGTTTTAATATTATACCCACCCGAATCTTGGAAAATAAATGTAATTTGAATACAAAAGACTACGTATCCGTGCAGACGGAACCGAATTAGGCAAACGTCGCCAACCCGTGGCGTACTAAGTTCTTAATTAATTAATATCGATTTCGCTCCAACTTGGGTAATTAATAGAAACGTGGCCCAAAACTTAGATAACCCTTTGGGAAGTTCACGTATTAATCCAACCGGGACACAATGAAAACTTTACGGGAACAGAAGTTTCGACACTTGTGTATTGAGTGGCGACACCTTTTGGGCGCTCGAGTCAACTCGAGTGGAAGAAAACTCGGGAAGCAAACTTGACTGAAGTGAGCAGTGTCAATGGGATTGGGGATTATATTGCACTTTCGTGGTCTATTTTTGGTGAATTATTAGAATATAATGTAGAAATGCAAGATGGAAGAACTCTTTGTAATTCGACTGCGGCGGCACCACCGCCACACCTATTTCTGCCTTATAACAGCAATGTTAAGCACTGCTATGTCCTGATCTGAAGGGTGTGGTAAGGGAGACATACTTATCCGAGGCGTTCCAGCTCAGTCCTCAGGGTAGCAACGTATCTGTGATCAACCTCAAGTAGGACCTTGATCTTATCTAGGGTTGATTACATATGTCCATGGGCGGCAGTGACAACTTACCATCAGATGAAC
>DWPV01002170.1:0-17959 GCA_018251915.1 Urbanus proteus proteus
CATCATTATACTAAACTAGTTTTCGCCCGCGGCTTCGCTCGCGTGAAATATTAGGTTTGTATACTTCAGGTGTAATTCTAATGCAATTCGATAAAAGTATGTAGGTTGTAGGTATACAAGTTACCTTTCTATCCCTCAGGAGTAGTACCTTTTTTCGGGATGAAAGGTACTCTATGTCCTATTCTGGAATCCTAACAATGTGTGTGCAAAATTTCATAACGATCAGTTGAGTAGTTAAAGCGTGAAAGTGTTACAAACAAACAAACACAGAAATAAACGGATAATTAGGATTAGGATTAGGATTTCACTCTAACATAAAAAAACTCAAGCTCAATTTTAGCGAAGCGAGTTTGTAATCTTACTAAAAGCATAATGTTATTTTTGTTGTTAAATCTTCTTTGACGTTACTTTAAATAATGCTCGTTATTTTAATGGTAGTCATAAATTCCCAATTTCGATCACTCTTCTCTTAACTAAATTAGCTAATTGGCGCTTCAAGATTCGATAGTATTGATTGGCGAAATTGATTTTCAAGGAAATTGTTCAAGAGTTAGCAATTAAAATGAAACAGGCCGCTGAGCTTTGAATGTCAGCATTTTGGTGAAATAAACAGGACGGATAGCAAATAGGTATCTGGGTTTTCTGGAACATGGTTTTGTGCAAAATAGTATTTATTTTAGACAATGTTGAATTAAAAAAAAGAATTAAAACCACAAACAAACATCTTCAAATGGTGAATATTTGTAATCAATCCAATATAGGATTGAAGTTCTGACTTGATTCTGACACTAATGTGTTCGCACCCTCTTACATACTTCATCGTTTCTGACACATTTTTTTTTTCAAAATTAAGGTAACCTGTGTTGCGCCTTACACCTTCAGCTATTTCAGTGTAAGTCCCGTCAAAATCGGTCTAGCCGTTTAGAAGATCACTTCAGCCAAACAGACAGACAGACAAAAAACATTTTAATTGCATTTTTTGTTTATCTATCGTGTATACTCTTGATGCAAATAATAAAAAGTTGTTATTTTGAAATCACAATCAGACACTTCAATTTTATTTATTATGTCTACTTTAACGACCAGAATATTGAAAACTAATCTTAACAAGGCCACAATTCCCAACTATCAAGTACCCAGCGTACTCCAAATAGAATACATCTAGCAGAACTACGAGCTAATGCTAATATTTACGCTTTCGAAGTTGGCCCGGAGGTAATCTTCGACAAGTTTAAACTGAGCTTTGAGATCTCCAGGCAGTTACGAGAATTGAGATCTAGGCTACTGGATCCAAATAGGCTGTTTAAACTCATTTGCAAGTCTTAGATATCTGGTTTTAGGTATTAAGAGTTCGGTTCCTAAGTTCCGAAGTTCGGAGTAAACATCAAGTTTTTGAAGTCTCGAGTGAAACTTGTTTTTGTTTTAGAACATTAATAAGTACTTAAGAATGTGGTTACCAAACGCGAAAAGTGTATTATGCTGCAGATCGTCTAGTTTGAAACAAACTAAACAATATTTAGGTATATTTTAAGCGTAGAGCCCTTTGTGGTCCGACTCCGACGGGAACACCGCCTCACATATGTCAGCCTAATAACAGTAGTGTAGCGCTGCTGTATTCTGGTTTGAAGAATGTGGTCAGGGATAAATACTTATGCGAGGCGTTCCAACTAAGTCATCAGGAGTAGCATCGCATCTGTGGCCGACGTCAGGTAGGAATGTGATCTTATCTGGGTTTGATTACAGATGTCGGGTGGATGGATCGGATGGATCGGGTGGACTGCATGCTCGTTTCCTACTTTGATCATTTAAAGAACTGCTTCTAAGTTGTTTACACAAAATTAACTTAAAATGTCAACTTAACACATCACTTTCGTTATGGAGTAGTTTCGTGTTTCATTTTGGTTAAGAAGCTGGTGTTTATCTTCACCATAACAGATATATATTTTTTTTTAATTAAATCAGTTTCATCCACTTCAGTGCCAATAACAGCTTTAACAACGAAACATGTGGAACTGGAGCAACATCAGACACACATATACTTGTTTGTTGTAGTTAAATAACAGTTACTAATAGAATGAATAGTGGATACTACCCACAGAATCGGAGAGCGGAGGTAATTTTCGACAAGTTGAATCTGAGTTTGGGAAGATTTCGCGGATTAGCGGTCAGCTACACAGCGCTCGAGGGTCTTAACAGTTCAAGATTCAAGAACTCTCGACTTAATGATAAATAAAATAGGGACCTGAGAAAGTATTTGTAGACTTAACATTTTATTTAATTATTTAATTATTTATTACAGCGAGTTAATACCAGCTAGCGCCAATGACATCTCGCGACAGTCTACGAACGTCGACGAAGGTCGCTTGCTGCAGTCAGCGGGAATCGTTTTTTACTATGCGTTATTAACGACATGTGACGACGATCGGTATCATTCGCTAGTGAATAACAGCGCATATGGTGGTAGACTTCTTTGTGATCCCAGTCTGGAAGCACCATCGCCACACCTATTGCTGTTTTATGACAAGAGTTTACAGCTGCTGTTTTTGTAAGATCGATGTACGACTACGATGTACTATTTGACGACCCCCGTTTCGGAGCGGTCACCATACTGGTCTGCCGCGAAGTGGGTCCCAGATTCGATTCCCGGCCAGACAGATTATCTGAATGATGAATTTAGATTTCTGTTCTGGGTCTGGGTATTTGTACATTCGTCTTTGTGTGTAACACAATACATAATATACACATACCTATACTATTTAGTCCATAAATATGTAAGAACGTATTTAGTAAAATACGTTCTTACATATTTACGCAACCCTATAACCCAAATACTAAGCAACGTTCTCGTTAAATGAGCTCAAAATCAACTTTCAAGGTCTGAAACGTGATTTAACATCACGTAGAAAATTACTCCTCTATAAAACAATTTGGATAGTGTCAAACATTAAATAAGCAAAGCATGGCTCGCAAAAGCCGGATTGCTGGAGTATTCGAGAGACATTTCAATAACACTCCACCATTCCAAAATAGCACTTATTCGAATGGAGTACAGTTTTCTTTATCGCAAAGGCAGTGTAACGTACAAAGGCGCGGATTACGACGCTTTAGCTTCGGAGTATTAAAATTGTTTCAGCACTGTTGTTTCCGACCCAATTTCAAAGGCTTATAAACTGTGGCCGTTCCTCATTTTTAGAATTAGATTATCCTGCATTTAATTTGGCTCTCAAATCGTTTTTTGGCGAAACGATGTTGGTTTTTGGTATTACGTCGTCTGCGCCACGGGCTTCTTCGCTTTGTGTACTTTGTTGGTAAGCTGTTTGACTTTGTCGCTTTACAAATATGAGGATACTCAATAAAAACTGAACTTTAACCTGACAGACTAATTCGCAATAAATGCTTTCTTGAATACAAAATATACGAGTTTTTTATTAAACTTGATACAGTCATCTTGAAATTGACAATGACATAACCATGGATACTAAAGATAGTAAAATCAGTGAAGATTATCCAGGTAAATGGCTGAGCGTCCAGCGAAGTTAGCATTCCCTTTGCAAAATAAAAATAGATTTCTAAGTAGTTCAAAGTTACTACGTGGAACAGATCTTAACATAATGGATCTTATAGACCAGAAACTGGATTCTTACTTTATATGGTCATAGAGTTTTTGTTGATAAAAACCCTTTATTCCTCGCAACCAAAGTTAATCTGTTCTGTCCGTTGATAATTATTAAATATAATAAAATTTGTTTTACTACTTCTTAGACTAACTTCAAGTAGACTAAAGTCAAGTGCAAACGATACTTAACCCAAAGTTTATTTTACATTTTCATTAGCCGTATCTTTTTCACTATTCCGTATTTTGTTATTTTCTTCACAAGTTTAACCTACTAATAGTTCACTGACTTGTTTATATTGGTTCCAAAGCGCCTCTTGTTTCGCGTTTTTGTTGTAGCTTGCATTTTTTATTAAACACTATAAAACAGAAAGTGCTCTTCGAACTTTCCACTTCTAAATTTTAATTAAATTCTATTCCATTGTTGTTGAGTTGTAAGCAAAATTTTATAAAATGAAATAAACAAACGGTAACAGATTATCTATGTTATTTTATTTTTAAAGTTCAAACTTTATCTAAACTTAGTTTCTGTTTAGTTTTCAAAACTATTAATTAAATTTTATCTGTTACTTCTTGTAGTAATTCTTAAAGTTTGGGCCTTCTGAAGAAAATGTAATTAAATTAGTTAAAATATCTCCAACATTTAGACATTTAAATTGTAATCCCAAGTTTATTAATTCCAAGTTTTGTTATTTATGTATAAATTGTGGTCGTAATCGGGAGATTATAATCAACGGAATCAATTTGAACCAAACATATTAAATGCAATGCGATCGGAGTTTGAAAAGTAAGACCCATTCAACAAATTTGCGCCCTAACGAATAATTCGCGACAACTTAATCTATTCGACTCGATTCGTCGTACCCCAGTCCGCTTCGGACGAAATGAGGCGAAACTTGGGCTCCACCTAGCGAACAAATGTCGACTAACTTCGAATTACTTTCCTCAGTAAAAGACGCATAATGAATCGCGTCCGCTCTTGATATTTGTTCCCGAACTCCGACGAAATTTTCCACTGAAAGAGCGAAAGTTGTTCGAAGGAATGATTCCGTAGAGATCTTCGGTAAACAGCACTTGGTAGTAGTTGCGACAGTTTTGTTAGGAGAACGCTATTCAGTCTCGGATTGGCGTCTTCGAAGATTGATTCATTGTTACATGAATATCCTTGATTATGTTCTCGTTGATTATGTAGGAATTGCGCGATCTAGAATTGTTCTTCTGATTGAATCCGCAGTTCAAACTTCATTGATAGTTGAACGGAGGTATTCCGATTTAATTAGCACTCTCTGCTCCATTAGAGTTAACTGTTCACGTTCAGGTATCGCAATCAGGTTACTTATCTTCCCAGCTGGTATTTAATTTATCATCAGATTCACGTTTACTTGATTTTTAACTTACAAAGATATTAATATTAAAACGAGAACTAGTAGGTCTATCTCTGTATATATTAGTTGTCGTAGCTGTAAGTCGTTTCATGAATATTCAGTGTTCATAATTCAGTATAAGACGGACTGAAGATACTTGACTTTGACTCTCGTCTAAATATACTTAATAATAAAATCTATAGTACTATCACGAAAGACCTCTTCGTAAATTTACTAATGCGGTACCATATTATTATTTTTTTTGACTTGCATTGCAATAATTCTCTTAAATGTAAACATCATATATTCGCATACAGTCCATCTGATGGTAACTCGTCACTGTCATCACGAGTCACCACACCCATCCAAGTATTAAGATCATAAGTCTCGAAAATATCCAAGTCATAATATAATCATGAATATATGAATGCAAATTGTTGCATACCGACCAGTCTGTGTATGTTGATAACACCTACATCATATTACTCATATTATACATCTTAGTATGAGTTTAAACGTAGGATGTGAAATATTTTTCTTCTCACTACATAGTATAAAAAGTCGCTTTCCGCTGTCCTTTCTATAAATATGTACTTAGATCTTTAAAAATAAGCAAGGTTTAAGTAGAAGTAAGCGGAAGTAAGCGGAAGGTTTATATGTATAGCAACATATATATTATACGAGTATAGTAGATAAGTCAAAAAGAATTAGAGTTACAAGCGCAAAAGTTAAAAATTCCTTACCAAACACTAGTTATTCTATTCATCGTTGAATAAAAATGCAAGCAACAACAAGAACACTACAAATAAGAAGCGCTGAGCGAATATATACAAGGCATTGAACTATTTATAGGTTGAATTTGTGTAGTGAATAACAAAACTTTCTGAAATAGAAAAATTGCGATAAATATATTCTTATAAATGAAGTTCTTTACTTCTTTTTGCGTAGTTGTTCTTTTCATGCACATTCGCCTCTTAATCTTTCTTTTTTACGCAATTTTTATGTGAATTAACTTTTTGCTGGCATCATCAGAGCTAATGTTTATGTGTTGAAGGTATCACTGTCATATAAATATATAAAAAACATTTTCAACATTCCACTAATACAAAACCAATCGTTCTATTTCTTTCAAAAAATAATGTTCAAGATTTTATCTTACATGCAGATTAAAGTTAGTAAGATATCTCGTTTTATCAAATTCAACATTATTATTACATGATTTGTTTAACCTTGTAGCAGTTTTTGCTGAATTCAAACTTGAAGAATATATCAAGAAAAAGAATATCTATTTGAGATGTCCAAACGTCCAAACGCCTCCAAACTTATTCAAGAACGATAAATCAAATGAAATGCATCCTCATTTTTATAATTAAAAAATATATATCATACAAGAACTTTCCACTGCTTCGGAGAAGTATACCTTCCAACCTACCTACTATTAGACTGTTAAAATAAAAGGTAATGATGAAAAAAAACATGGAATCGGATCCAAACCGCTTGAATAAAAAGCCAAAATCCATCCCAATAAGCGATGCTATGCAGATCCATTAATTTACAACATAACACTGCATACTTTGTATTCCACAACAAGTTTTTATCGAAAACCCATTGATTATATCAATCAGCGTGTCGCAAAAAATATAGCGAAAGCCCTCTAAAATGAAATTCCAAATGCACAGGAAAATTTGCTGGCAATAGTATTAATATTTGCAGCGAGAGACCATTTTGCTGTAACAGTATGGAAGCTTGCACCTGTTACGAGACCCGATTATAAATTGACAGATCCAGTAGTGGTGAAATCAGTGGCGCAGTTGGAGGTATTCGTTAAAATGGAGCTAATGGTTTAATTACTTCCGCCATTTCTGAGCGCAGCAGAACTGATTCCGACCGTAATATTCCAATGCTTCGGGAGTTGGAATTAGTTGGTATTTAATACTCTGATATATGTATATGTTCGGTTACGTCTAAGGATTTATGGATGGGGACTTTTTGATTGTGCGTAGTTTTAGGGTTTAGTTAAGTTAGTTTACTCTTTTCTTCTACTTTGAGTATAGGTTTCAATATCATCAATTTATGACTATCTTCCTGGTATAATTATCTATGGGTATTGTTATCTAGCTGTTAGGCCATTTTTTTAGAATTGACTTCGATTTATATTTTTCATTCTTTACTTATTTATTCTTTAAAACTTACTAGGAAAGCAGATATTTAAAATGTGTAATGATTGTTACAGATTTTTGGACTTTGTGTAGCAGTATGAAAAAAGACTCATAGAAACTCAGCTATAGTTGCCAATATACACACGACTGCGAATATACTCCAACTTTTTTCACCAGTATTAGACTTGGGACTAATGATCTAAAATGAACACACAAAGCGCGTTCAAAAACCGATGAAACCCAAGCTTATATAAAACGTAGTTGACAAAATCCACAAACAAGTATACTCAGCCATCAAAACTTTCGAAGCTCATAATTTTTAATGAGCAGAACCCTTTAAAACTCTTTGAAACGCAACGGGTACACGATATTGTTTCTACTTCGCAATGAGCCTCATTAACAGAGGATTAATTTATGCCATATCTTTGAAGTATGACGGGTTGGTCGTTAACTAGTAACTTGGGTATCGCATAATCTTTAAAGGAAAACTTCATATCGGATTCAGTGCTAAGTTGTCAAAGGTATGTCATTAACGCATCTACTACGTTACGTACATATATATATATATTATAAATAAATAAAAATATTGTCTAACCACGTCTATAATTGATCTGGGTTACTTTAGTCTTGTAGACATTTAAACACACATTTTCTAGTCTCATAGCCCCACTGTAGAATTGTTTTGTATCGTGGGCGCCATGGATACACAAAGATAAATACACAAACACCCAGACTTGAACAGGAATCTAAATTCCTCATTCAGATATATGTCTGGCCGGGGATTGAACCCGGAACCTATTGCGTATTAGACCAGTATGGTATTCGCTACGCCGAGTTTGCCGCATAGAATCATTTACTCGTATCTGAATAACATTTGATCTGGATAGAATCGATGAGCTTATGAAACTTATATAGCACAGCGTGGCGTTGTTGTTATGGGACATTAATGTATTTCACAATGATACCGCTATGTATTAATATAATCTATGTATTACGTGCTATATTCTTTTTAACACCTGATGCAAATGTTCTGCCTCACAGAGTGCTGCTAGAAAATGCCAGGAGGCATTAAACTAAAATTTTTTAGTTTTGTCACAATAAATTTATAAATAAATAATATAAATGTATTACCTACGTACATTTTAATATTAATTATTACATCATCGTAAGTACCCGACATGAAAGTTTCGTACATGTCGACGACCCAGGGCATTTTAAAGCCAGTGAGTTGTAAAATTTCAGAGGTCGTGCGGTTTCCATCGAGTTTCAGCAACTTTCAGTTTCAAACTGCGAGCCAAGCTAAGTGCCCAAAACAATTTACCGCGGTCCAGGCATAGTTGGACACGAAATAAACCTATTGTCACAAAGACATTCTTACTTATATGGTGCAGGTGTGCTGATATCACTCCTGGAAACTGAATATCAAATTCCTATAAATTAAAAATACAGTGCTGATAGCACCGCTCCAGAGTGAGGAACTAGTATTTTCAGAATTTAGATATTTATTAACATGTCACATGAAAAGGGATTTTCGTCCCATACCTACATAATTTTTTTTTTTCGTAACAATATTTTTTTATTCGTTTATTTTAGTTGTTAATTGATTAAGTTAATTGATTCAGTGTATCGAAACGAATTTCCATAAAATACAACATGAGTCCGAAAACTCAAGTTGTATTTTATGGAATAACACTACAGGTCATAGCCTCATTGTTGAAAATAAAATATAATGTACATTACAAAAATACATGTAAATCGTGAATATAGAATTATTCCATATAAATTGTAGATAGAGTCCATTAATTTAAGTATGATTAATTTATTATTACTGTTTTTACCGCTTACGTCTTACATAAAGTGCGCTCCAAAATAGAGTGTTTCTCATAGCTCCAATATCGGATATTGCAAGAGCACGTGTCGTAAGTCACAGTAATTGCTCCGGAGTGTGCCCGCGCGGCCCAAATGGGCGCATAACTCAAACCAGCCGTAGGTATCAGTTTCATATATCCTGACTTTTTCTATATACTTCGTTTTCGCTTTTTATGTGCATTCTCTTGATAAACATTTCGAAATAGATACAAAATGAAAAAAATCTGTAATAATTGTACAAAAATTTAAAACGGTTATAAAATCGTAGAGTTTTTGTCTTTCCAACATTTGTCATAATATTAGATAAAATTACATAATAGCAAATATTAGATAAAATCTGTTGCAATAGAAAATACATACCAATAATATGTTTGTTTTCCTTTTTTTTATTTCGTACATGTTACTTGTTGCAAACTAAAATATAAGTTAATTAAATAACAAAACGATCATATCTATTTGTGAAACTCAAAAATCTTTAGCGCAGATAAATTGTCCCTGTCCGATATTGCAAGCTCACGTGTTATAAGTCATAGTAATTGCTCTAAAGACTGCCCGACTCTGCCTGAATGAGCTAATAACTCAGCCAAGCAGTCCTGGGTTCAGCGTCTTTAAATATAATAGATTCTTGGTCGTTTCAACGTAGTGTATACTTATAGTAAGTACAAACTCGTTGAGGTTCGCACGCAGCCGTACCTATGCATTTTTGGTTTATATTTATTATACACAGTCATGTTTAACGACACCTGAAAAATATTATGAGTTAAAACATTTCTATTTAATGATTTTCTATTATTTTCTTATTACCAAATACCTGCCCTCGCGTTTTGAGTGGGACGTTTCAAAATTCAAACTACTTGAGTAATATTGATTTAAGTAATAATTTTTTTGAGTAGCTGATCCCCGCTGTTAAAAAAGTAAAAAGGAATACTTATCTAAACATAGGTAACAACCCGCGCTCCTGCGAGGGGGCCTGCATGCGCGTGGTGCGCGCACTAATGTTACTATAGTAGCCTATGTTACGCCTTAGACCTTCAGCTATCTGCCAGTGAAAGTCCCGTCAAAATCGGTCCAGCCGTTTAGAAGATTAGCTCAGCCAAACAGACAGACAGACAAAAAATATTAAATTACATTTTCGTTATAGGTATCGTGTACACTTTCATATGCATTGAGTATAAAAATATTATTATGAAATCACAAACATACACTTCAATTTTATTTATTTGTATAGTTGTAATATATTCTGCAAATTACCAGCTTTTACACTTTAACGGTAACATAATAAAATGAAGATGAGTCTACAGTAGATATGCTCATCACGCCTCACTTAGCAAAATTATCGCCTCGTCTCAAGGGAAATTAGCTCCAGCTTCGATTTCAATGGATCCTAACGTTGGTAGTAAAATAAGACTTCGATGGTTGTCATCAATTCAGATATTTTATTCGTGCCCTGGAGACGGTATGTTTCCACAAATACCTGTCAAATGGTGGTCCTAAAGGACCATCTAAGAGGGTTATCTATTTATTTGGATGATGTTAGGATTTTTTGTTTATTATAATGTAGAAAAACACATTTCACACATTTTTTTTTGTATTTCAAATGAGAAAAAACTTAATTGCTTTTAAATTTGCAACTAGCTGATTGCTGCATTTTGGCCGCGTTAAAAAAGTAAAACGGAATACATATCTAAACTTAAGAAACACCCTGTTCTCCCACAAAAAGTGAAAGTCCCCTCAAAATGGGTCCAGCCATTTTTTATTGTATTTTCATATGCATTAAGTACAAAATACTTTGAAATCACAAGCAGACACTTCAATTTTATTTATTCGTATATATTAAAATTACTGTTTAGTATGACATTTAAAAAAATGTGTTATTCAGGAAAATAGTAGCATTTTTCATACTTTCATATTTTTCGATAATAGTACACAATAATAAATAGTACATAGTTCATAGTACGGGTGGCAACCCTTATTTTTACTAACGTAGACAGTTGCTAAGTCTATTTAACTGTTATTTTAATTATGATTGAATTTATTCTTTAACTATTGAACTGTTAAAGAACAAGTTCTTTAATTGCAACTTAAAATCAGCGATTTATCGAACAATAGATGAAAATTGTATTGTTAAGTTTAAGAACAAAAAAGATAGAAATATTTAATCTTTTATGATCTTAAATTAATAGATATACATAGTTTAATTTCATCTACTTGTATATTTTTTCAGACCATTTAAAAAGGCTTGATTTAAAATGTCTTATAACTTATTTTACGTCATTTCTATGATTTAAATAATAATTAAGGGTGTGGTAAGAGAGACATACATATCCGAGGCGTTCCAACTTAACCCTCAGGGTAGTAACGCATTTGTGGCCAACCTCAGGTAAGACTCTTATCTGGGGTTGATTACAAGTCCATGGGCAGCAGTGGCCACTTACTATCAGGTGGACTGCAAGCTCGTTTACTACTCCAATGTTAAAAAAATAATTAAAAGCTATTAGGTACCTAATATTTATAATGTAGTTACTTTGGTAACATAATATTTTTTGTGTCAACAATAATTCTTTTTACGACCTTTCTGTTGTCCTTGTATTCTGAAGACTATTAAAATTTTACCCAAAGATGACAACTGCCATCTCTAAGGAGCACTAAGTGAGTATCTCGTAGATTTTACAAGAGATAAACAATATCTTAACATTTTCTTTCTTTAAATTATTCATTTGTTGGACTAAAGTATGTTTGAGAGACTTTTTGTTATAAGTATTTATTTGTTGTACGTGTCCAAAAACGTTTACGTTTGCTGCATACTTTTTGCATTTAAATTATCCTTTTAAAGTGTTCAAGGAGAAAAGAACTATCACTAAGGTTATATCCATTTTAGTTAAAATAAGAAGAATACATGTTTTGTCATCTAATGAAAGTTGATTTTAACATTTTTAAGTTCGATCTTGTAATATCTTTGTTTCTTCACCACTTACAACTCATTAGCTCAATTGTCATTAACAGATATGAAGTATCATCCTAAGATTAAGTACAATAGTGGTTTTATATAAATTACTACATACATATATTAAAATTTCATATTTCTTAACACGCAACATAATAGTCATATCAACTCTTTTGATTCTTAAATTTGATATTTCAATTCGGTTTTCAAAACAAAACAGCCTCAGAAGAGCATAGCACATAAGCACATTGACGCTCCCGTCTTCAACGTGTTCGTAGATAGCATTTACGTTAAACTCGACTTCCCAACATAAAAGCACCCTTCGCATGCAAGAACACGGCGACGTTACATAAACCTTAAGCGAGCACAACCAACAATATTAACAATTCACCAACAACGATATTTACGGTCCATGAACGCTCAGATTAAGTACGTATATAATCGCACTCTTCCTATACTTGACGAAATATGAAACATCTCGGCAACGTTGCCTTTTCAGGCGACATTGCTCGTTTGTCCAAAAGTCGACGCTATGTATTTAGCACTAAGAGTCCGAATAGACGAGGATCGTATATGAATTTTATTGGATAGGTCATAAAGGGGGGACTTTTACAGAGTTCCTTTTGAAGCAACGATCAATATTGAGTCGAGTGCTTGTCAAATGATATAAGCACGCTCATAAGATCTTAAGTGCTTGATTTCCAGGTGAGTGCGTTACATAACGTTATCTCCTTTAATATGGTTATGTCTTAACAAATCGTTTTTGTGTTTCGATAAGTTAGAAGATGACTATGATTATGTGGCAGTACCGTCGCCCACTTCTGATACACCTGTGTATACCAGGTTTCTGGTTCCCTTTTAACAGTAACAATAAGCAATTATCATATAGTGTATGTAATGTGGTAAGAAATATTTATTTCCTCAAAGTGATAGAACTCTATGTTGTTCGACTAAGGCGGCACTGCCGCCACACCTATTTCTGCCTTATAACAGCAGCGTAACGCTGCTGTATTCTGGTTTGAAGGGTGTAGTTAGGGAGACATACATATCTGCGGCGTTCCAACTTAGTCCTCAGGGGTAGCAACGCATCTGTGGTCGGCCTCAGGTAAGACTGTGATCTTATGTGGGATTGATTACAGATGTCCATGGGCGGCAGTGGCCACGTACTATCAGGTGGATTGCATGCTGGTTTGCTACTTCCATAATATATTTTAAAAAAATCTTTTTTTAGTACCTATTTCATTGTTGACCTCGAGAGTAGCAACCCATCTCTAATGACTTCTAGTAACATTTTTGATCTACATAACGTAAATTCCAATGCTTCTTATTCCTTTTATGTGTTAGCGAGCACTTGACACCAGAAATGCTACGCTATTTTGTTACTTCTACTATTCATAATTTTATGAACCACAAAGCATAAAGTTCATTACGCCGGACTGTCATACAAAATGACCCAGATACGAATACTAACTCAAATAAGATACATTTAAGTGTACAGTACTTTTAATGCAATTACCATTTTTTCAAATCCAAAGAAACGAAAAAATGCCGATACTAAATATTAAGGACCATCAAGTATTAAATTGGATTATGTCGGGCTGAAATAACAAAAATTGAACACCCTGTACGCTGAATTAGAATTATATACAGCGTGTAGTTAATTTCAAGCAACGTTCTCTCTACTATGACCATGTGTTCGTGTTCATGCGGAAAATCCTGATTTTTAAGACGACGCAAATAAACTTTTGCGATGCTCAAGTAGGTTTGTACAAATTTTATCATAATATTTTACATTCTAAATATCTTAGGTATAATATTTTAGACTAATATAGCTGAAGATCGCTCGTTTTTTATTAGTTTCAAATACTCACGACACGATAAGTATGTATGATATGTAACTGTCTATTCATATTAATTTCAATTTTGTCACTAATTTGTATTATTCTGTATATATTATTCTGTAGACCGCGTTTCTATTTAATAAGAATTAAAGAACTGGATTGTTACAGTACCAAAAATCGTTATTTAGGCATTATGAAACACCCACGTCCAAAACGTACTTAAAATCCCGCATTTTTCCACGCCCACCTGGCAACACTAACTCGCGCACATAAAGAGCAAATTTAATCAAGCCTCCCTAAGCAATACAGAGGCAATACCGTTACGACACGGCGATAGGCGAATTTCAAATTGGGACCTGGCCGTTAGGGCCTATGGCTTACGTTTTTTAAACATATTGTCTTTTGTGATCAGGGTAGTTTATGAGGATCTACACGGTAAACCATTTCTTTTTAAATATTTTGCAGAAGTACTCATTTCAAATACTAAATATTTGAAATTGGTCCTTACAGAATTATTAATAGCCTAACCTTGAGAAAGTTCATATGGAAAAAAAACAGTGCTTGTTTTTCCACATAGAACTACAGCTGACGACCCAGATGGCGCAATGGTTAACACGCCGGACCACTAATCCGAGGGTCCTGGGTTCGATTCCCAGCGAGGCGGAAATTTGAATGATGAGTTTAAATTTCCGTTCTTGGTCTGGGTGTGTGTTCTTGTCTTGTGTGTTGTCCATGGCATCCAAGACACAGGAGAAAATCCTACTGTGGGGCTATGAGTGTGAAGCGTTATTTATTTTAACTACAGCTACGAGAAGAATTTACAGTAGCGGTGACAGAAGGATAAAGACCTATGCTGCTACCAGCCAAGTAGTTCAAGTGTATTCTTAATTAGATACTTAGCTGATAAGATAAGATGAATTAGATTAATATCCTAAGTCCAGCCGCCATCTATTCATGAGATTCATTTCATTTCATTCACGAGACTCTCCCAATGAGGGGATTTTGCATTAGTCTCCACGTCTGACATGCGTATTAGTAACTGCAGTTAGTTTTATTTTTTATGTTACTGCCCTTCTCCTAGATTTTGCTTCTTTATAATATTCACAGTGAGAAAGGTAGAAGTGCTAACCAAGACGACACGGCACACATCCAAATTTCAAAAGAGAGAAAATCTTAAAGGGAGTGTGGGTGATAAGACGTTAATGACACTATAAATGTAGGAGAAGTTTTTTAAATATTTCACCAACCAAGTGACATTACAAGCACATCTTCAAAGTTTCACGAGAACCAACAAAATTCCTACTTAATACGAAAGTTAGGTTCTCAAACTTTATTCGAGCCGTAAGACAAGCAATAGCTGTAGCGTGATTGGATGAAATAAACGTTTGAAGAGTCAACAAAACTTTGCCTTACACGAAATGATTAAGTAAAAGGATTTTATTGGGCATATCATTTAATGTTACACACAAATGTACATTGATGAAACTAAAGATAGTACAAGTATTTGTGGTTCAACTCTTATGGTACCATTGACATACCTATTTCTGTCTTATAGTAGCAATGTCAGCTGATGTGGACGTTTGAAGGGTATGGTAGGAGTCGGATATATAAGATGTTACTTAGACCACAAGAATAGCAACGCATCCCTGTCGACTTCAGGTGGCCTTTAAACTTAATTGAAGTAGATTATTTACAGGCGTCCGTGGTTATCAAAGACATACGGTTAGCTAAATTATAACTCGTAAATTGAGTTAACAAAATTGTAACGAAAAAGACAATTTATTTCCCCATCCTAACATTTTGGCATGACGCTCGAATCCTTTGCCTGAATTTGGCGCGTTTCATTATATAATCTGTACTGGATTGAAACTGTCAAAGTAATCCCGTATGCGGGGGTCCGAGTCAAACCCCGCCCTCTCATGATACGAATAAAACTTATTCTTTTCAAAGTTACTGCGTGACACTTTTAGAGGAGCAGCCCAAATTTACGACGAAACTTGGCTTTTACTATCTGTCACCCGAAGTTGGGGACCGAACAAAATAGATCCGACAAGTTTTGGCGAACTTTGAGAAACTCGAGTCCATCTATAGGGGGACAATCGTTTTAAACGACGCGAATGGTATATCGTAAATTCGATTCCTTTTCGAGGAAGGGCATGGTCTACAATATCCAATATCGGCTTCAGGTTCGTTACCGACTGAAAATGATGAATTCGGTTTACTGCTTATAATTTAAGCTTATTTTGATTCATATACAAGAATATAGGGATTTCTTGGATATTGAATTCTTGGACGGTGTTATGCAGAAATTATCTTATTTATGGTGTGGTCCTTTAAGTCTGAGATCACACTCATTTAATGACGTGAAAAAATAGCTATGTATGTGAACCTCAAATAGAAACGGAATTCTAATGAAAATATATCAAATATTGGTAGCTGCGTTTGAAGACTAAGTTTGAGTACGTCGTACGAGCAGATGTGACCATGTTTCTCCCGCAGTCAAACTACGAAGGGTTCGTCCCCTGTAAAATTTAATATGACGACCCGCGTGGCGGAGTGGTTTTCATACCTATCAGATGTGCAATGGGTTCAATCCCCGGCGAGACAAACATCTGAATCATTAATTTAGATTTCTGTTCGGGCTCTGGGTGTTCGTGCATTTGTTTTTGCATGCCAATGGTACCCACGACACACAAAAAAATCGTATTGTGGGGCTATGAATGTAGCTTTTTCAATACAATTCAATACATAAGCTTAAGATCTTTCATTTTACTATTCGATTCACTACATAGTCAATGTATACCAAATATCTAATCTCGGAACTTCATATAAGTGAGAAGAAAAACCTAATTTACATATATAATTCTAAGAAGCCAAAAAGCCAAACGACAGCAGGAAAGAGCCCCCATGAATAACGATGGTGTTTTTGTCTCTCCGTTCGTCGAAATAGGCCGTAACCGTACATTGTCGTATGGTCCCGACCATAATGTTTGAGTTATGGGAACAAAGGGAGCCCTGTTCCTACAGCGTTAATAAGAGTGTTAAGCATTTCCACTGCCTACGCTCGCGACAAAACCCATTCCGAAAGCATACATTGCTAGCTTAAATAAACTCAACTACTCCATAAAGTAGACGGACCGCGAAATGGAACGTTAAATTGTTAGAACTCCGTCCGTTTAATTAGAAACAACGCTCGTGGTTACTTAGCGCAGTGAGATATAAAGATATGAAAATAGCGCTTGAAATTTATGGACACGTAAGGCAGTTTGCGTTTAAACTGAAGTTTAAATTAACTACCAGTGTGCTTAAATCACAAAACTGTTACAATAGATGGTCGTAACGCGTTTAAGAGTAACCCTTAATTACTATTATGTAAGGTGTGATAATGGAACTTTAGATTTTTTTATATGATCGAAGTAGCAATCGAGCATGATGGTAAGTGGCCACTACCGCCCATGGATATCTGTAATCAACACCAGATAAGATCAAGGTCCTACCTAAGATTGACCGAAGATGGATTGCTACCCCTAATGACTGAGTTGGAACGCCTCGGATAAGTCTCCCTTGCCACGCCCTTCAGACCTGAACATAACAGTGCTTAACACTGCAGTTATAAGGCAGAAATATGTGTGGCGGTGATACCACTGGAATCGAACTACATAGAGTTTAACTACCTTTAAAATTATGTATGTTTCTTTAATGTTTATTTACAATTATGATTTAGTTAGTTTTGATTGATAAGTGAATGTTTTGATTTATGATTGAATTACTACGACTATTAATCACTTCATACGTTTTTACTATACTGCTAACCAGTTTACTACAAAGTACTAACTTTGTAGGTAATTGTTCGGCAGTTAATATCTATAAAACTATGGAGTAATTTATAGTCGTTGATGGTTCACAATTTAAAGTAGTTAAGAATATATTATATTACTAATATAAGAATATTAATAATATTTTAGAGTAGTTATATAACAGACAACGATACATCTACTTATCCAAGAGAAATATGCAGGGAGTTTATTTCGTTTATTCGTCTCTGAACTCATCACCGTATGCGAGGAGAAAACTGCATGCAAATTGACTTTGATTGCATGCTCAATCATGCAAGCTGTCATATGCAATCAAGCAATCATAATAAGACGAATAAATAATTTATAACCCAC
>DWPV01002171.1:0-17959 GCA_018251915.1 Urbanus proteus proteus
GAAGTTTTTTTGCTCATTTTTAAAATAATATTTTGCTTACTCTTGCAGCTCATATGGCCGGGAAGATACTTCTTATTATAAAAAATAAAGTGTGAACAAAAAACATCCCTAACATAGTAAATGAACAACCGGGGCAACTATCCCTTTGAGGCAACTATCCGGCTTTTACCCTAAAGACAATAGATAACTGTACCTAAATATTTACCATTTAATATAATATGTATGTGTGTATGTTCCATTCAGGTAGGTAAATGCCACCAATTAATTTGAAACGTTTGAAGCATTGCTTACTAGTTATAAAATTGGGAATCTAAGCTAATGGTCAAAATTTTACATGGATTAATTAATTAGTCCCGACGCCTTTATCTACTGAGGCTCTCGAATTCACCTGTCGAATTGCGCTTTCTGCGTTAGCAATTCAAACTAAACGCTGCATAAAGTTCAAGGCAACTTGGCTTGATCTCAAACTAACGGCTACATAGTGGTCGGAACTAAAAGCTTCTCTTGAGTGTGAGTAAAGGCCACCTGGGTTCGTGCTTCCATAGACGAATAGAGGATCGTGTATTACACAGCCATAGATATATTACGACCGAACTTTAAATCACCTATTTCGTGTTTCGGGAAATTTTCATGTTATTATTACACTCAGCTGTTGATAATATGAATTTTTGATACTTAATAACAAAATATTATATACATATAACGCGTTGTAGTAATTGTAATTTCATATTTTGAGTGTTGATATTATTAGGCCATATTTTAAATCTTGAAATAAAAATACATAATTAAGTCTTAATACTAAATGAAGTCTTTAAAAAAAAAGTGATACAAATATATTGAAATAATCTACAATTTTCAAACTAATATATTAAACGTAGGTATAATAATGCAATTTTAATTATGTATAATATTTCATTTGATAAAATAAAAGATCTAAATTAAATGGAGAATAAAGTTTTAGTATCTATGCAATATAGTTGAATGTCCAAATAGTTGGCCTGTTACTTACTGAACACTGAAAGCACCTCTTTCAGTTTCAAAAGACACCTGTGTTCGTGGTTCTAACGCAAGGATCGTATATCACAGCGGGCTTCTCCAGTCTTTATGATATTAAATTGGATGCTCACTAACGTATAGGTTGCAACGACATTGTTATATCAAGTGACACCCTTTATATATATTATTATTTTAAGGATTGAGTATACAATAAATATTTTTATTTTATCATGAATTTGGAGGGCATGCTAAAGAGACTAATAAGAGGCATAATCCTAATTATTATAAATGCGAAAGTCCGTCTCTTTGTTTTTTTGTTTGTAACGTCTTCTCGCTTTAACTACTCAACCGATCGTTATGAAATTTTGCACATTCATTGCCGGGGGTCTAGAAAAGGACATAGAGTACCTTTTATCCCGAAAAGTGATACTACTCCCGCGGGATAGAAAAGTAACTTTTATACCTGCAATGTACCTACTTTTATATTTAGAGCCTCATCGAGTGAATGAGCGCGAGCCAAGCTGCGGGTTAATACTAGTATGCTTATAAAATCATACGTATACTCGTACAAAGGACTGATAATATTCTTCATTGCAAACAATCGCTGCCAGAGGTAAAGCTGTTCCCAATCAGATTACAGGATAGTTTCTAACGAATCTGTTGGATGTCTGTTGGTAGACAAGCCTTTGCACTGTTACCTTTTGATAGTATGCCCTCCGGTCACTGGATTTTAAACACCGTAGTGATTTGAAGCTATAAGCCTTTGTGCATCGGACATTATTGTTGCGTTTATAATAACCAAAATTATATTGTTTCAGGTACGATCAGCATGGCTACTTATTTATGGGATTTGGTGAGATTTGATTTAGGAATAATATTTTTTAACTTTTTACGTCATATTTGACGACCCGCATGGCGTAGCAGTCTGACACACAATGAGTCCCGGGTTTGATTCCCGGCCAGACAAATATCAGAACAATGAATTTAAGTTTCTGTTCTCGGTCTGAGTTTTTGTGTGACTGTTTATGTGTGTCCATGGCACCCACGACACAGGAGAAAATCCTTCTGTGCGACTATGAGTGTTAAAAGCGTATATCTTCTGATACATTTTTTGCATAAACGACGTAACGCATTAAAAAAACACTGCATACATTTTCTCACTGACACATTATTAGATCCTAAACGGTTTTAAAAGAACAAATGAATCGCACGCGATTCTAGTCATTATGTGTTGAACATTGAGCATAAAATTGCGAGTCTTAAAGTGGAAGTGTGCATGTGTACACTCGAGGAAAATTATCGGTCCATTAAAGCAATGGTACTCGTGTTTATTTCGCTGAGGGCTCTCCACAATCCATACAGTTTTTATCGGTACAGTCAGAGAAATAAGTGTTATGTTTCGTGTTAAAAGTGTTTTACTGATTATGTCTATGTTATATCCCCTATGTCTGAACATAGGGGAATAATTAATACAATGTAACAAATAATGTCAATCTCTAGTTACATAGTATAAAACAATGTCGCTTTTCGCTGTCTATACCTATGTATGCTTAGATCTTTAAAATTACGCAACGGATTTTGATGCGGTATTTTTTAATAGATAGATTTTTAATAGTAAGTTTTTAATTTACCTGTCGCGGATTTCACTAAATACTTAATGTTAATACATTGTGTTGCTGATGTCGTGTGATGTTGGTCATGAATACTACTATCACTCTTGTAGTGGATGTCGTATGAGATCTTGAAGATCACGGAGACATCTTAGCGGATACCATAGTAACACATACTCTAAACTAATATCCGGCTTATTATAACAGTACTAAAACATCAGCTGTTCAAATACAACAAAGAAAGAAAGCGTAGGCTAAGCAATAAGGTCAAACGCTAAACAAAAAATAAATAAACGTCCTTATCACTTTTCCTCCCGACTGTACACAAACATGCGCGTGGTGGCGGGTATTATTAAATTTGCGAGCACACGTCTTCAATCGAATGCCCTGAGTGCTCATTGTCACCTTGTTCCGACACCTTACAGCCTTATAGCAGTATGTAGTGCTCTATACTGATGTGGAGGGAGTTTGAGCGAAGTACGCTTGATTTTATGCCTATATCTGTCTTATATTACTTGTATATTGTAGTCGATCTGATTCACTTTTACTATAATAACTTAGGCCTTGCATAATAATTCATATTTCACTTATTAAAAAAATGTTACGCCTTAGACCTTCAGCTACCAGCTTCCAGTGAAAGTCCCGTCAAAACCGGCCGTTTGAAGATTACCTCAGCCAAACAGACAGACAGCCAAAAATAATTTTATTGCATTTTTGTTATAGGTATCGTGTATATTTCATATGCATTGAGTAAAAAATGTTATTTCGAAATCGCAAACAGACACATCAATTTTATTTATTTGTATAGATAACGTAGGTTGTATACGTACTTACTTCTTCAATTACTCAAACAAAATAAACAAAACAAATTGAAAGTTTAGTAAGATCTAAAACTCGGAGGCCAAAAGTAGGTAGCCAGAGGCATTCCTATTCCACAGAGTTGGTTCACCCGGTTCCGCAAAATTGATTCAACTAAGTCTATTTTCTGAAAATGGGTGAAAATTTTCAAGAGCGATCGGTTCGCGCGGTGAATTCACAATCGCTCGCCGATTGTTTATTGTGCAAGTTCGGACCTTGCTGGTTTACCAGAGATACTGTGTCTCGTCTTAGTTTTGTAAGATGCGGGATAGACCGCCATTTTAAGATTTTTAGTTGCAATTGAGTCGCAAGGACTTTTCACTTTGATATTGTAGTTCGATTCTAAACCTTTTTAGACGGTAGCATGATATCTGTCGTAGACCTTAGGATTTCCTATGTCTATATGTCTTCCGCGTCAGTAACTATCACTTTTAGTCGTCACAATCTAAGAAGCGCATTTTGCCACATGCCACTTTAATGTCGAGCCCCATCCACACTTAGTACGCGAAACGCGCGCGAATGCCACGATAGGCGCGAACGCCAAATGTAGAGCCGTTTGGCATATTTTTCGCGGCGCTTTTTCGGCGCTTTTAGTTTTCACGTTTTGTTTGCGCACTAAGTGTATATCGCTTGTGCTGCTACAAACCTTTGGAAAAAACCAAATTGATCATAATCCAAACATTTAAGTACCGATGATTTATCATTTAATCCCTTTTGCCGCATATTACTATGAAAATAAACAAAATCTCGTATCGATAATTTAAGAATAATAAATATAAAATTAGTAATTGCTTACTTCTAATAATTTTCATCAATAAGTGCAGATTTTCTTTAATTTTCTGAAAGATATATATTCCGAAAGATAAATAGTATATTTTCCAATTATTGTTTTTCTTTTGCAGAACCCCATTATTACTAGAGATTTCACACATTTTATATAGAAATATATTAAATATTATTTCTAATATGTTTTAATCAAAACGATTAAAAATTCTAAGGATTTCAAATAGATTTTTCATATGTATCGATTTTTTATTATTGATTGTTTTTACATCCTTAGATGACATCTGCTAAAATGGGCCTATTAAGTTGTAACTACTATCGTAACTTCAGTTTTACAAAAAAATGCTGAAATGCATAGCAATAATATAGTTGATTTGTTTCGCAATGAAAACCACAGATCTACATATTTTCCTGTATATATGTATTGTAACATTTAATAAATAAAATATCAACCCTCCTCATATCTGAATCCAAGGCCACTCCACGACTTGTTAGTATGTATTATGTCGCGCGTGAATCGGGTGTAATTCGGGACATTTCATATCCTTCATAAATCACTCCTTTGACAGACCACGTGGAAAAGCCCGCAGCCTCCGGAGACGGTACAAAGGAACCCTCTACGTTGATGATTGACTTCTAATTCGGAGTGAAAAACGAAATTCCTGGCTGTAATTTTCTCGCTTATATGTTCTCTATTGGTTAGAGCAGCGGTCGGCAACACGCGGCCCGCGGGCCGCATGCGGCCCGCCAACGTCTTACTTGCGGCCCGTTAATCTTTTGTAAATGAGTTATGAATATCGTATGCATATTAGGCTTCTTAGGTTTATATCACAAGTGTGGCCCGTCTTAAGTTGATTTTGCCACCTCGTGGCCCTTGCCTGCCAAAAGGTTGCCGACCCCTGGGTTAGAGTATAAGAATTTCTCATATCAGAAAATATACTGCTTTTTATAAAAAAAAAAAGTATTGAATACAGGTACTGATAACAAATACAAAACTAAAAGTTCCGTAGTCAAAATCGTTTATACTACCTGGAGAAAATTTCGTAGTTGTACTCTATTTGTCGAAGTAACTAAATACTACTGTTTTATTTATTTAACAATTTATGTACACACACACCAAAATAAGAAGACAAAAAAATGGTACCGTGCAAAGGTATTGCTTATTTCTGTAAGAAATATCTTTCAGCAGACCTGTGAATGGAAAATAGGTAGGTATGGAATGATAGACAAAGCGTGTACATGCGAAAAATCTCCAAAAAATCACAACATCCATTATATCATAATAAATAAAATTTCCGTTTCTTTTTATTAGTATAAGTAGAATACAAAAAGTTCAATCTTATTCACATCTTTAGAGACACAGGCTCAGAATAAACAAGAAAATAAACTTAAGCCCTAAACTCTAATAATACAATCAACTAGCAATCTTGCGCCAGACAGTAGACTAGATTATCTGACGCACTTATCTAAGGCATTATAGACTAATGGGATTTGAAGAATGGGTGCTTTTATAGAGAAACCGATAAATAACGCAGACGTATTGCCGCCTTATTGAAGAATCCATATTTTTGTCATAAATTATATAATTTCTATTAAATTATTTTTAATTGATTAGTTCATTTAATTAGTCAAAACTAAGTGAGATCTAAGTTAGAACGTTTATTTAACTCTTACTCCTAATGAGATTCTATTCACAACTGAGGTTATCCACAAAAGCACTGCTACCTCTGAGGACTAAGTTGGAACGCCCTGGCTTAGTATGTTTCTCTTTTTAGACCGCTTAATTTAGAATAGTTTTTAATTCAGATAGCGGCGTTTAATATTGTCAATTTAAAAATAGAAACTTAGCGGTGGTGCTTCGAATCACAAAGGGCTCTACCTTCTTCAGATTTTTCGATTTTTTTAAATGTCATCCACTTATAACTTTGATGCATTATAGACCATTACTCGATTATTCTACAGTTATTTTATTGTTCCAGCACCCCCAGAGACAGCTGTCTAAAGCCTTAAGCTTCATTAATCTAATCAAGGCGCAATCTCCAAGCCAGACGGTCTACTTATCTGATGCATTGAGCACTAATGCACTTTTCGTCAACGCTGTCTCGCCTTGCCTAAGTGCATATTGGAACTTAAGAATGCCTGAGATTATCTATAGATCTACAAATAAGTAAACAGACAATTCTGTCTGATTTTAAAATTACTGTCTTTTCGATCTTGTTTAAAATTGGTAAGGCTTTTGGCAACATATTTTGTGGAAACACTTATATTTTTTTGGTTTGTGTGTATTTTGTACTAAATCTCGACGTGGTAAAGCCTAAAATGATGTAAATAATAGTGTATACTATTGTATTTACGAATAATCCATGAATCTACGACTATGTAGCTACACGCGGATAGAGCCAATAATAACTGAAACTGATGACTTAACGTACCATCCAAAAACGCATCAAAAAATTCGCCATTGGTGGTCACCCATCCAACTTTGAACCTCACCTGGAATTGCTTCATTTTGTACATCAATTAAAATTTACAACTTATAAGCCACACGGACTTCAAATCACGTATTATTTAATTGGTATATGACCATATAAAGATAACCATATTAAAGTCTAAATTAGCCGCACGTAAAGCACATTAAACAGAGAAATACGGGTATATACGCGTAATTAAACGATAGCTCACATTTGGGAACGCTGAAAGCAACGCCCGAACTCCAATAGCGATGTTATCACAATCGTAAAAGGTGTTTTACGGCATCGGGTTGTAAAAATACCATTATTTTATACTTTATACCACCATAAAGTTTATAATAAACGGGGCCTCAGTAAAAAGGCCTGTAAACCTCTTCATATGCGCAGCTCGTGCGAAGTGAGCCATATTTCATATTTTCCTTTTTTTAATGTGTAATATTCCTTTTATTTTTAATCTGCGAGACCCTGAAACCGGTTCGGTATGAAATCCCTGTGGTCGTTTTTCCTTCGTGCTCCCAACGCTTTTTCTACGTTCCCGGATTCAGAATATACGTATCTAAATATTCTAAATAAATCTTTCGGATTTTTGGAAAGTTTGAAAACGGTAAAAATTCATTGGATATAAAAATCATGGCATTTTTCTGTTTTCGCGAAATTCTTTTGCCTTTTCGAATGTTTTTTATGCCGAATTTTTCCAACCATTATTCGAGTCTTGTATTAGGATCTAGAAAACATTTTAAATTAAAGATGTTTCTCTTAAAAACTGAATCTACTTGTTGTATTTATAGGTAGTAAAAATATTTATCAAGTGCCTCATGCCAGAGTCTTCCAATTAGAAAATAACAAAACAAAGCCGCCAATCCAATTTGGCCTTTCCATTGCCACATCAACTAAATTTTAAGCTATGTCGATAAGTACACGTAGTAGTTACAACGAATTATATACCACTTTGTTTTTTAAAACGCTTTCTACACCCATAGCCCCACAGTAGGATTTTCTCCTGTGTTGTGGGTGCCATGGACACACGATACACGAATACACAAACTCCCAGACCAAGAACAGTAAGCTAAATTATTAGCTGTCTGTCTCGCCGGAAATCGAACCCAGGACCCATTGCGTATCAGACCGGTATAGTAACCGTTCCACCACGCGGGTCGTCAACTTACGAATTGTATAAAAAACCAAGCTAAGCCATACTAAAGTTATATAACATAAAGATAACTTGTGAGGTCGCTAGTGAGACTTTATAATAGCACTCATTTTTAAATAGCTCGTGTAACATGAATAATTAAAGCACATTATGTAAGTGTGCAGTACACTGCGCTGGTGAGTGTGGAGCCATTAATTTTACAGGCAACGTCGTGCAGCTACGTCATAGCTTGGTTAACTAAGAAGCAGTTTAGTGCTCACGATGTTGTTACGATTTTTGTCCAGACTTTGGAATTAGATGCGATTTTTGTGTGAGTTCGTGCCGCCCAGGGTCGGAGTTAAATTTACCGCTAACCATTAGGAATTGAAGTCGTCGAAAAATATATGGAATGTTAGTAATGACAACAAAATTAAACTAATTACTAGCTTAATTAGCTTGCTCAGTTTACTTGCAACTTAATTACAAATTTAATTTAATTTACCTATTTAGCTAGAAAGCACAAATAATTATGCTTTATTTCAATATATTTAAGAGTTAAGGAATATCCGCTAAAGAAACAATAATTGAACAGCATTAAAATTGTGTAGTGTCCTCGAGTGATATCAAAATATAATCCCAATAAAAAAACAGGAAGGAAATAAATTAGGCAAATCGTGTCGTGATCGTGTCGTGACTATTAAACAAAGTTGGAGGGCAGACAAGTGGGCAAGCGTAATGATTTATTAACAAGTTACACGCTTAGAGTGCCTAAGGGTTTGTACATCAAAGTATTATTGTGAGTGACATCGAGCCCTCTTTATTATAGCAGTGTTTGTGCTTAAATATTTAGCTTTTGTATGCTTGCCAAAGGGAAAGATTTGGAGAATTATACCTTTATGTTGAATATTCTCCCCTCAATGTTGAGTAGTATAGTTTTGCTACTAAACGTTTATTATATACTAGCTAAAACCCTATACCCTTATAACCTAATTATCACTTGCTTTACGGTGAAAGAAAACATCGTGAGGAAACCTGCACATCTGATTCTGAAAAAAAAAAAGTTCTCAAAAGTGTGTGAAGTCTACCAATACGCACTTGGACAACGCGGTGGACTAAGGTCTAAAATCCCTATCACTGAGAGGAGACCCGTGCTCAGCAGTGGGACAATTATGGGTTGATGATGATGATGATGAATACCCGCGATTTCATCAGTAGTTGGGCGTAAGAAATGTTAGTCATGATTATTAATTTTTATTAACTTTTTATAGAGTGGATTAATTTCAATGTTACAAAAGCCGAAACGATTAGTTTACATACGGACTAGGAATATATCTGCATGTCCTGGAGTTTCATTCAGTAGTTTTGGTGCTTAATTAATTCAAACATACGCGCGAATTTAACAACGAACGCGAGTTACTTTTATTTTTATATAATTATATTGCACCTCTACAAAAAAGAAGTGACAAAGGGGATAACTGAATACCTGTTATTTACATTCATTGTTTTACGACAATCTTTAAACTGGAACGCAACAGCGCTGGACACTTATTTATTCATGAAGTAAATAAAGCAATTTATTTCGTTACTCAGTAAGAAATTTAATATTTATTTGTTCTCTTTCCTTTAATTTGATATCAATTAAGTTGAGTAACTAGAAATATAAGCGTAATGAAATTAAAAGAAATTCATATACATATATTATAATAATTGAGATCAAAAGACTTAATATTAGATTCTCTTTACGTTAACATGCCTTTGCAAGCAACGGAAATATGATAACAGGCAAACTTTTACATTTTTTAACAAACTCGATTTCCTTAAAGACGGGGATGAAACCACCCTACGTCTTTGATGTCATGATTGGGTTTATTTTCGTATAACGATAACTGAGATGTATTTTGAGTTAGCTCTCCCTTGAAGGATTATTTCAAAGATTCAAAGCGCATTTTGCCAGTGAATTGAGTTTCTGATTCGGAGGATTATGTGACCGATTTAGTTGCAAAGTGGGTACGCATATAATGCAAATGTTGTGCAACCAATCTTATATTTTTATATGATCGAAGGAGCAAACGAGCATGCAGTCCACCTGATGGTAAGTGGCCACTGCCGCCCATGGACATCTGTAATCTACCCCCAGTTAAGGTCATGGTCCTACCTGAGGTTGACCACATATGCGTTGCTACCCCCTAGGACTGAGTTGAAGTGCCTCGAATAAGTATGTCTCCCTTACCACACCCTTCAGACCAAAACACTGCTGTGTTCAACACTGCTGTTATAAGGCAGAAATAGGTATGGCGGAGGTCTAGTAGATAGGGGTTTGCGCCCCAACTTTAAAAACCATTTAGATGCATTATAATAATTTTTTCTAATGTATTGTTGATATGTGGTGACCATGTTCAAATAACAGAGCACAAATCGCCTCTCGACCAGATGGACCGTGGATGGATGAAGCAAGCATTGGGAAACCGCTAGATTCAGAAGGTTCAGGATCGGTTGGCGTGGTGCCAATTCTTTCATCTTATTTTATTTATTTATTTATTATTATAATCTACACAAACATTGCAGATTAGGTCCATTATATAGCCTGTATAGATGGATGGAAGGATTGTAAAAGTACGGATAAAAGAAAAATAACATAGGGAGTATTCGTGTAAAATTAAGGCTGTATAACTACCTACTTACTTAAAAGGTGACATTTTATTATTATTATTTACATAATCTTACCCCTCATCCATAACCACATTCATCCAACCATCCATCCATCCATTCATCCATAACCACAGAACGAAATATAATTCACTACTTCAAATATAATTCACTAGTTTAACAATTCTACATAAAAAAAACATTAAGTTGAGTACACAAAAACTAAATTCCTTTAAACATTTTACTAAAACTCTGGCAAGAACATAATTATCATTGTATTGTTTGGTGTCATTTTATTATTATTATTATTTTAATAATCTTACCCCCATCTATAACCAAATCCAACCATCCATAACCACAAAACGAAATATAATTCATTCATTAATTTTTATGTAGAATTGTTAAACTAGTTTAACAATTCTACATAAAAATCATTAAGTTGAGTACACAAAAGCTAAATGTCTTTAAACATTTTACTAAAACTATGGCAAGCACAAACCGGCCACATTAGGGATTTATCCAGGAGACGTGCCCGTTTGCGCTCGCCTCTGCATTTTAATAACAGAATAACCTTACGAATTTATACCCTTCGTATAAAATCATGGGAACATACGATAGTGTGGAAATAGTAATCTTAGCTCGTTGGTAGAGTTATCGGGAATGTGATTTTACGGGACGTCTAGATTTTATGGCTTGAATGTTAGCTTTATAATTTTTCTATGAAGTTTTTGTCATTTAATCTTAATATAAATTTCTAAAATGTTAAATGATTCAAAGTTCGGTCCTCAGTTTAAAAGACTAACTGAGGGAAGCTGAAAAGAATTAATAAATCAATTTTATCAGTACATTACATGAATGTATACCCTTTTTGGTATTTCTGTCTTTTTATTCAAAGGACTAACTGAGTCTAAGTGAACTAAATATGTAATTTTGACGACCCGTGTGGCGGAACGGTTACCATACCGATCTAGCGCGCATCGGGTTCGATTCCCGGTCAGACAGATATCTGAATGATGAGTTAAGATTTCTGTTCTAGGTCTGGGTGTTTGTGTATTTTGTGTGTCCTTGGTACCCACGACACAGGAGAAAATCCTACTGTGGAGTGTAAAGCGTCTTATTTACTTATCGCTTTTACAGTATCTCAATCAGTTTCAATCACCAATATGCTGCTATATAAATTAACTCTTGCTCCAAAATGTAACACGTAGAAAACGCCAAAACCACAGATATATCAAAAGCAACAAACCCAAATGACGTAATGTAACAGAGCTCCCACGATTATCTTAAACCGTGTAAATGACGAGTTCACTCATCATAGGGTCACAGAGCGGCAAATTGGAGAAGATTGCATCGGATATCCGCGCTGGAGTCACGCCAAATAACGCCGGAAAGAATTCTGTGCCATTACCAAATTCTATATCGGAATACTTTTGTATTTCGCTCTGTACGTTTGACTTTATTTTCTGTTTAACTGTTTTTCATCTTAATATTTAAATGAATGTTTGTCTGTATGTCCTTTATAGAATCGTAAACTATGCTTGATCATGTGATCTTTAGCAAAGTTGTTGTGTATGTCTTTCCTTCTTTACTTTCGTTGGTGGCCTAGCAACGCGTATAGGGTACAGCTAGAGTGTTATAAAACACACACCTATTCATACCTAATAACAGTAGCGTTAAACGCTACTGTGTTCTGGTTAGAAGGGTGTGGTAAGGGAGACATATTTATCCGAGGTGTTCCAACTTAGTCCTCAGGGGTAGCAACGCATCTGTGATTGCCCACAAGTAAGATTGTTATCTTGATGATCTTGATCATAGTCTCCATGAGCGGCTGTGGCCACTTAGCATCACGTGGACTGCTTACTCGACTGCTTTCAGCCACATATGCTTTCTATCTACTACAAAGTTAGAACTTACCACTACTATTATGAGACAAAAATATGTAGTACTGATGCAACCAGAATCCAACCACAAGCTTCAACTTTTATTTTTATATGTCGATCCTCGGCACAGCGGCCACCTAAATTCTTATATTACTGCTTGATCCACTGGAGAACAATGAAACACAAGCCCCTTTGATGCCTCAGAGAGGCCTTATACAATAGCTTACGATCTATATAAGCCACGAGACTTAAGAAATACTCGCTCGTTTTAAAAGAAACAATACAATTATTTTAATATTTAAGGGGTTTGTTATTTCAACGCTGGTAAAACATTTTGAGAATATTTTACGTCGTAAAGCGGCGTTTTTATCAGGTTTACTTTAACAAAATAAACTTAAACCTTAACTTTACAAATGCACAATGTTGAAGTGAAATTATTTGAATAAAACATTAAAACTCTATTTTCCAGTGAACTCGCGAAAAGTTCGCAAGCTAAGATAGGGTGTCCATGACAAAACTGAACACCAAAGTCTATAAAAAAATATTCATTGATATAACTTTTTATTACATTTAATTGAATTTAAGTCCTAAAAAATATAAATTGGCTACTGAATCACGTTGAATTAATTTAAAATCCAAACAAATTTTATGAATTCTCAGTTTCGCTTGGTAGGTTAGTAGGACCTAAGAACAACTGCCACGACCCTTTTATGACCCACTGCTGGGCTTAGATCTCATCCCTCAACTTCGGAAGCCTCGAAGCTTTTTTCGATTTCGACGGGGAAACCGAAGTCTCAGAGCTATGAGCTCTTCAAGAGCATCAATACAATAAAACTAATGAATACTTTTCATATCATGCTCATATTAATGACTTACCTTTGCCCGCGGTTTTGGACGCCTTAAATTATATATAAACCTTCCTCTTGAATCACTCTATCTATTAAAAAAAACCACATCAAAATCCGTTGCGTAGTTTTAGAGATCTACGGATACATAGGGACAGACAGCGGAAAACGTTTGGTTTTATATTATACAGTGATATTGGACTATCCAATGAAGTTGTGTAAAGATGGTCACTTTAACGTAGCAAGAGCGAATTAACGTAAAGTGGGTCAGAGACGCATTTTTGCTCTGACGTTAAGTTTTTTAGCATAATGTGCTTACCTTAAGTTAGTTGCGATTTTATCATGTTATTTTTGTTGATAAAAGGCTCTTTATTTTCAATGTTTGACGTTAAAATGTTAAAGTTTAAAAATATGCGCATATATTATTTACTTTAAAATCGAATAATGGACTGATATATACTATTGATAGTAAGTTTTAAACTATCGAATGAATTACTACAAATAAAACGTTAAAAACGAAACGAAAATCCTTAAAAGTCGTTATCTTACCTTTGGTACCAAAATACTTAATTAAAAGCCCTTCGTGAATACAATGCAAAGAATAACTGCCTTATTAATGTCATCCGGGTTTGTAACTGGCATGATCCACTTTCAACCGACTTCACGGACGTAGTAAGCAAATAGACTCCTAATGCAAGACAAATTGTAACAAATGACGATTTTTGTAATGTAGTTTTGTTATTTTTTTATTACCACTTTTTTCAACTCGCCTTGTAATTAGGTACGTTAGTAGATACGTGCAGTCGATCTTTAAGAGATTTTTAAACCAGTTAATCCCAATTAATTGAGCTGCCACATAACCTTTAAACTTAGATGCCTATGCATAATAAGCTTCTTGACGTCATACTAAAGTCAATATGGCGGATAATTTATTTTTATGTTCCTCCGTCATATGGAAATCAACCGAAAGGTATGTTCAAAAACAATACGTAAAACAAAATTGTAATAAAATTGTATTCTTTACATTCTAATTTTTTTTACACTTTAGTTATTATTTATCTAAAAGCATATAAGCAAATAAAAAAAATATTATTTGGAAAAATATAATAATTATGAGTCTATTTGCTTACTACATCTGTGTCCAGATCATATCGGAGGAGGCGGGGTGCGTCCGTGACAAATGGTCAACGGAATGGCCCTATTGACGTTAATAGGCGTTAGAAGGATTTTTTATAGAAGATTCCGAAACTTTCGTCGTTTTTTTGTCGGATAGTGCGAAGTGCTTAACATAGTTGGAGAAATTCCGGCTATATTTTAGAAAATCTTGTTTAACTTATTTCAATAAAAAAATACGAAAGGGCGGCAATTATTTATAGGTATTTGCTTCTTACTCGTTCTGTTTTTTTATAAGAACGAGTGACATTACAAATTTGGTATCGCAGTGATTATTGAATTTAATTGTGTATACTTTGTGTCTAAAAGTTTATACTTTGCTACGTTCCACAACTCAAAAAAGGCACTCTTGCACAAGGCATTCCAAATTCCCCTGAGGCAGCGTTTCATCTCATCATCATCATACATCATATCTTTGCTGACTTGAGGCCTCAGGTTCCAGGCCCGCAGTCGCTTACCGATGTTTGTAGCAATGCCTTATCTTCAGGTGGACTACACATAGAGATATTATACTTAGAGGAGGCGAGTTAGCCTCAAATTTGTACATCGAAAAAAAGAGAGAGCAAATGAAACTACCTTATCTAATAAAGTGATTAGACAAAGATAGGTATAGGTTTGTCATTTTTCCTTTTTTATTATTGTTGGACACTCGCACTGACAGGCCTGCCTATGTCTTTTTTATATGCTCGAAGTAGCAAACGAGCATGCAGTCCACCTGATGGTAAGTGGCTACTGCCGCCTATGGACATCTGTAATCAACCCCATATAAGATCAAGGTCTTACCTGAGGTTGACCACAGTTGCGTTGCTACACCTGAGGACTGAGCTGGAACGCGTCGGATAAGTATATCTCCCTAACCACACCCAGAACACAACAGTGCTTAATACTGCTGTTATAAGGCAGAAATTGGTGTGGCGGTGGTGCCGCCGGAGTCGAACTACATAGAGTTCTACCACCTTCGACTGGACTATGTTATGACTCTTCACCACATGCTCGTTTGACATTTCAGTTTCATAAAAAAGAGCTAAGCTAGGCGCAACGCTCTTGACAAATGGTCGGCGATTGACATTAATAGGCCTTGGAAGTTTTTGCGCCAGATCCGAAGAAAATGCGGGAACTCCGAAAATAGATAAGATCGTGTCCATTACTAGAGCTCTTCAACTGGAAGTACGCCTACGCAGGGAAAGAAACAGATCATTAAATAATATAGTGGGTATTTATTTTAAGTAACTACTTAATGTACCTATAAAACCTTTATCACCAGAACGCAAACGTATCCATACATAATATATGGAAACATATGACAGATTGTCACTTGGCGACAATTTGGCTACGTCGCCAATTTGGTATCCATCAAATCTTTCTATAAATCATATTTTGTTCGTATCCGTCACTGGCGTATCCGTCACTAGGTATATACCTACCTAATGTTACAGTATCTACTACTTATCATTGACGTCATATGACGTCATTAAGGTAAGGAAGGTAATTGACTCGATTAAGTAATTTATTTGAATTATAACTGTCCATTCATATGCGTTATCGCAGGCCTAAAAATCCAAAAACATTTCTAGATAACAATAGTCCTTCTTGTACTTAAGAAAGAGAACTCAAAAATATGACGTCATGTGTCGCAAAATAAAATGTTTGACACGTGTCTTCTCTCAATCTCGTAGCACCTCTATTACGAGGGTCCTACGAAACGGTGGTAATTTATGGGGGATATAAATATGAACGTATGGGCTTTTTCATTGTCCGCCCCAAATATATGGCTAGAGTCTGGCTGGTATGTGAACGAATAAACTATAATAGTGCCAAATAAATTACTAGCTCGGACATGTACCTATATGATAAATAAATAATAATGTTTTCTATCTAAATGTATATTTTGAGGGAGTAGAACTCTTTGTGGTTTGATTATGGTAGTACCAATATAGACGTTTTTATTTTCTTTTATATGTTTAAAGTAGCAAACTAAGTGCCGTATCGTAAGTGGCCACTGCGGCGGCAGGTATAATGCATGCTCGTCTGGTACTTCAATTATATATAAAAAAGAAAACAAAATTGTATTTATTAGAAATTAACGTTATAACACTAAAACATCCTGAAAGAATTTACAATATTTCACCAATTCGTACTTGGTTAGCGCAATACAGCACGACCTGAACTTCTCTCGCTCTGAGAGGACAGCCCAAGGCATAGCTGTACAATATTGTGCGACAGTATTGGTTTGACGACTACAACAGATACCATGAACATTGATTGACCATACACATCTAGACTCATAGTAAAACTAGACTTAACATCCAATCGTTGTTTACTTAAAGTATCGAACATAAACAACCTGAAACAA
The DNA here is from genome assembly GCA_018251915.1 of Urbanus proteus proteus. NCBI lineage: Eukaryota > Metazoa > Arthropoda > Insecta > Lepidoptera > Hesperiidae > Urbanus > Urbanus proteus. The sequence goes on from DWPV01002171.1 coordinate 16,745, forward strand.
AATACTTCATAAACCTCATTAGACGTATACTTATAATTTCCATTAAATCTTTCAGCTTCGATGGATGAAGGAAAATAAATCGGCTTATCGCGGTAATAATATAGAAAATCTGTATTAAAAATGTCTGGAAGCCCTACCCACTTCAAATATTCATCAAAGTCCACTTCGAAGTATCTTACGTTAATAAAGAGCTTATCCTTTCCTAATCTATCTTTTATATGCTTATTTTCTGTAAGCAGTTTGAGGGATGTAATACTAGGTAATACAATAATGACTGACCGAACAATTTTGGGTGAATTTTTTATAAACTACTAGCTAATCTCTCGGTTTCGCTCGCGTTAAAGAAGTAAAAAGGCGTACTTATTTAAACATAAGTAATACCCCGCGTTCCCGCGACGGCGGCCGCCTGGGCGTGGCGCGCGCGCTAATGTTTTTTTCCAAAATTAAAGTAGCCGATGTTACGCCTTAGACCTTCAGCTATCTGCCAGTGAAAGTCCCGTCAAAATCGATCCAGCCGCTTAGAAGATTAGCTCAGCCAAACAGACAGACAGACAGACATATGCATTGAGTACAAAAATGTTATTTTGAAATCACAAACACACAATTCAAATTTATTTATTTGTATTGATATTTTTGATATTAATTGAGTCTTTGAGGCAGATACGTTAAAATACTTTGCGTTAGTATGGTAGTATGGTGGTATTGTAGCCCCATACATGAGGCATTCCCACTTAGTCTTTAAGGATAATATTTAACAATGATTTCAATGAATACGTCGCCTCTGACAGGACTATTTTTCTACTTCTGTGAGCTGTGACTACTTTCAACCAGCTTAACTGTTGTATTTGTTAATATACTATCGTTATAAAATATTTTTATGTCGTCATAACTTCCAAGCCCTACTTCACCCTAGTATTTTGAATGGCTCGGAATGCATGGGGTAAGTATTAATTTTCGAAATTCTGAATCATTTCAACCATTAGGGGGCATTTTAATTGCTCTTTTCAGCACCATTATTTAAATAAATGCTACTTACCATGGTTTATGAATTCGACTGTTAAATTTAATAATGCGAAAAATATTTAAAAAGAAATATAGGAAATTGTTTATTCGGCTCTCATTTATGAAAACAAAGCCAATTAATGTAAAATTTATGGACAAAATAACGTAACACAAACATTCTATTGATAATTAGTATTCATGATTTGAAATCCT
>DWPV01002172.1:0-17957 GCA_018251915.1 Urbanus proteus proteus
AGAAGACGTCGGTGGTCCTGGTATACTATAGGTGTAGGATTCTACTAAGGGTACGATTTGGACTCTTCACTCGGCTTCACACACATGTGGCCGTTACGAGAGAGCTGGGTGTTATTTAAATACTAGCTGAACCCGCGGTTTCACCCGCGTTTAAATAATAAAAAGGAAAACATATTTAAACATAATTGAAATCCCATTCTCCCCTGAGGGAGCACGCCTACGCGTGGAGCGCGCGCTAATGTTGTAATGTTGTTCAGCTATCTTTCAGTGAAAGTCCCGTCAAAATTGGTCCAGCCGTTTAGAAGATTACCTCAGCCAAACAGTCATTTTTTTTTGAATTTCTGTTATAGGTATCATGTACCTACATATACTTAAATATGCATTGAGAAAAAAAAATATTTTCAAATCACAAACAGACACTTCAATTTTATGAATTTGTGTGAAAAAGGCATACGTAGGGTATGCCTTTTTACTTCTTTAACGCGGGTAAACCCGCGGGGATCAGTAAGTATCACATAAATATGATTCCCACACCTTCCAATATATGAGCATCACTGCAAAATCAATGCAATATATGTATTAACAAAACAACAATTACTACTATACATTCAATCATATCGATCAGATAAGCTAATTAGCAGTTTATACCGCACTGAATATCGGCGTCGTATTAATGGTCCCGTGACGTCATCGGTGACGTCATCGTGCATTTCCCGTAATCCCGGGTGATTTGTGCACTTTGAGCTGTGAATTGTAAAGTATACAGATAATTCAGTGTATTGGGATCGGTTTGGATTTCACTAAGTTGAAGTTGAATGGTGACCAATATTTTAATGCAATCGGTAAATACATATATCATTGTCTATTTTAAAAATAACAACTATGTAGCTTAAAGCCGACTTCAATAGTAATAAAATATGTTTAAAAATAAAAACAGGCATGAAACAACGGTCCATAAGTATGAAACAAGAAAGTATCGGAATAATTGGACGTACATAATATGCCTATCTACTTACTTTTTAATTTAATACATTGACATAGACATTAATCCATCCATACAATTTTCTTTTAAGATCTTAAAGAAATGGTTGGACATAGCCGGGAGACCTAATAGTATTTTTATTGTCGCCGTGTCTGGTATACATATGGAAATTACCTATATTTTGTATTTTAAGGACTTTTATTTATATCAATTCTCAGTCATGAAAAAGTAAAATTCAAAATATTATAAATAGTTTTTTCAAGAATTAAAATATAAAAAAAAGATAAATCTTTTATTTTAGTAGATCCTTTACAGAATTATTTTTAGACGTTAAAAAAAACTTTCACAACAACGCAAAGAAGTTTCGTCATTGAGCAGAAGCCGTAAAGAAACTCCATAACACATCTTTAAAAAAACATTAACTCCATAACACATTAAAAATATATATATTTAAAGTCAACTTACACTAAAGAACTATTGCTTTAACGTATCTCATTTGTTACAGTGAGCAACGGCGCGCTAAGCGCCTGCGCAGCTCAGGGTGGTATGGACAAAGACGGCAAGAAGAAACACACGAGGCCGACCTTCAGCGGGCAGCAGATCTTCGCGCTGGAGAAGACCTTCGAGCAGACCAAGTACCTCGCGGGCCCTGAACGCGCCAAGCTTGCGTACGCGCTTGGCATGACTGAGTCGCAAGTTAAGGTAACACTCAAGATTATTTAAGTGTGTAGTAATTTACTAAAGTACACATAAAAAGTGACTAGAAGAAAATTAAAGGTGGTAGAACTCTATGTAGTTCGACTCCGGGGGCACGACCGCCACAGTTTGCCTGTTTAGCACTGCTGTGTTTGAAGGGTAGGTAAATATAATTATCTGAGGCGTTCCAACTCCTCAGGGGTAGCAACGCATCCGTGGTCAACCTCAGGTAGGACCTTGATCTTATCTGGGGTTGATAACAGATGTCCATGGGCGGCAGTTGCCACTTACCATCAGATGGGCTCCATAGTCGTTTGCTACTTCGATCATATAAAAAAAAATCTCAATATTTTAAATATGTTAATGTTACATATCTTAATACGATTTCCTTATAGAGTCTTGTTTTCTTTCGGATGTTATCAAGACCAAGTGTCTTATAAAAAAAAAACAATGTAGTTTTACGATAGTTTTTTTTGTTTCTCTGTAACAAATTGCCATCCCATAATGGTAGGTAGTTGACATTTGAAAATAATTTGCTATGAATTAATTAAGAAAAAAATATATTTGGATCAGACGTTTAATTAAAAGTCGTAATAGTGGTAATGACAGATATACAGATATTATCAGATATCTTCTATTGAATGATATTTTGACTAACTGGACTGATGGTTCAGGTTATATAAGTGCAAAAGTCGTAAAAATGTAATAGGTACTACCTACGCCTAAAAATTTGCAGATATAGATCGGATATCCAAAAAAAAAATGAAAAAATAAAAACATCTCCGACTTAATTTGCGGTTTATATTTATACATTATATTTAACTAATTAGAGCTTAATTTTAAAATAGCCTCATCAGATTATCATACGATAAAGGAGAAATCTCTCAAGTCATCAAAATAAAAATATCTTAAACAGCTTACATTCCTACACCTACTTAGTTTTAGGAAATGAGCGGTAGATATAACAATCATTTCGAATATTTGTTCATTATACACTGAGATACAGACGTCCTTTACAACTGAGTATAACTTAATTCAGAACCAACAATTTACGAATATCAGTGCGTAAACTCAAAATTAACTATCAGGGCAAGCACCAATGCATTCGTAGTCATAACTACAGCCTGCGCTGCCATCTGTCAGGGTGTAAGCTGTTGTAGGCTGAATTGTAGGCACATAAGATCGAAAATTGTGTGCGCATGAGTTATGGTATCAACCGTGTAGTGCGCTCGTAATCGGATTACGGAGATTGAAAAGTCAATCACTTAGTCGCGGCGCAATCAAACGTTTCGCTCTATTACGCGTAGGGTTGGCAACTGCGCTTTAATCTGTATAGCATATAAATTTATTTTGGTGTTTATGTGTATTTTGCCAATTCATACCAGAAATTGTACATGTACGGAGATTGTGTGATTTTTCGTATTGATGGAAAAGTTTTCGAAGCGATTGTAAATTATTGACACACAAATGAATTCTTAAAGCGCTTTAATAAAAAAATAAATTTTTAAAATTAATTTTAAATAAATGCGATTTTCTTTCTTCTTTCTTTTTGGATTTTTTCAATGTTCATGTCTATAATGCTCTATTCATAACGCTTCTTTAGGAGGAAAGTTTAGGTCGACTGTTTCAAATTCTGTTTCAATTTAAATATACCTTTAACTTTATAGGCATTTACCTTCAATATATATATAATTACTATCTCATATTTTTTATTTTAACTGAAATAGTACTTAACAGTGACCATATTACGATTATTATTGTCATTGCGTTAAGTAATGACAAAATATCGTGCAACGAGAACAATTAACACCCATTTTACAAATAACTCTCAACAGAAAACTATACTAGGAAATCAATTTTGAGTAGTCGATAATTGAACAACTCCATATTTGGCTAAAACTACGTATATCTCTGACAGCTGAAGCTGACAGATAGATTTTAACATAACATTAGTGATCCATAAACGGTGGCAGCCCTAATCACAGGATTAAAGCGACATGTAGACGCATCGCTTTGTTTTGTTGCGCGTTTGATAAAAAATCCATACGATCGCTTTAATATCGGACGGAAGACTTGATTGACTTGTACCGTGACGAAGTGTCGCTACCGGATTTTGGGAATCTGTCTTTATATCTGTACTTATGGGTTTTATTGGTTTGTAGCTTATAGCTTAGCTTATAGCATATAGGTATATACGTTGGGAATAAATTGAAGATTTTTGAAGTGGAAGAATATTAAAAAAGGTACTGTTTTGTAACGAAACAGAATCAGAACCAGATTTTTTGCAGTAGGCACATATTTGTTCAATTTTATTGGACTGAATTAATTTGTTTCTGCGAATGAAATTAGCGTGCCATTATTGTAGGACTATTTTGTTTCGTATTTAGTATTTTTTTAATTAGAAGGTTTTTGAGTGACTTACTCATGTTCACCAGTCATTTAGAAGTTGGAAGAAGATATATTTTTCATTTAATTATAAATATCAAATATTCAGTATTGGCTCTTAAAAAACTCTTTTTTATTTAAAAGCTTGCCCATACTTTAAATTAAAATAACGGTTTTTAAATGTTTCAATAACCTTACTTTATCAATTTTAAAAGGTCAAATGACTACAAATGACTGCGATAACTTTCATAATAAGGTATCCAGCTTTAATTTAAAGCAAACATCCCGGATAAAAGGTGCGATTTGATTCTAAACTAATTAGGGTGTGACACCCTTCCCTCGCTAAACGATTGCTAAACGTTAGGGGCCCTCCATTACGGATTGTTATGAAGCGACACAATCGCTTTCTATGTACATTGCGTATTCTGTATCATATAGTATGTTTGTATTGTTGTGTAAAGAGCAATGGACACGTGCGTTCAGTGGATTCCAGTTTGCAGTAATAAAGGCGGAGGGTGTGACGTCACGTTGTGGTCACGCGTGTTTAGTCCCGGATTGAATTGTAGGAGGTTTCCGTTTCAAGGGGTTTGAATTGGTTACGTAAACCAAAGCTTAGATATCTAATCACATTCGTTCTTATGCTATCTTAGTTGTTTATTTTGACAGATATGCATAGATATTTAACTATTGTAATTATAAAAAGAAACAAAATATTTATTATTTCAAAATAAAGTAAATTACTGCAAATATAATATGAATAGTTATCTATAAATACCAATACATATTTTCGTAATCGATTAATTCTGAAACTACTGAACCAATTTTAATAATTATATTATCTTTGAAAGCTATACTTAGAAGTAATATAAGCTACATTTTACAAGCCAGTCGCTTTCCGATTGCCAAAAAAAATCTCTAATATTTTCACTAAATCTATTATCAACAACAACATCCAACACAACTTACTTAGACATCTGATACTTAGACATCTATAAAAATAGACTCCGACTGTAATTGAACTCGACAGTTTATGTCATCTAAATCTCGTAGCAGTCTCACTCAACATCATCATCATCATCAACCCATTATTGTCCCACTGCTGGGCACGGGTCTCCCCTCATAGTGAGAGGAATTTAGACCTTAGTCCACCGCGCTGGCCAAGTGCGAATTAGTAGGCTTCACACATCTTTGAGAACTTTTTTTAAAGAACTTTCAGATGTGCAGGTTTCCTCACGATATTTTCCTTCACTTTAAAGCAAGTGATAATTAATTTCTAATACGCACATAAATCAGAGGTGCGTGCCCGGGACTTGAACCTAGGACCCGATCGAGAGGCCAAGTTTCAACCGTTAGGCTATCACTGCTCAACTCACTTAGACATCTATAAAAATATATTCCGACTGTAATTGAACTCGACTGTTCATGTCATCTAAATCTCGTAGCAGTCTGACTGTTCGCCATTATTAAATCAATACAAATGATCCCTCGTCTTCTCATACATCAGGGTAGTTAGCGCTTCGTTCGGAGGGGCCAAATTGTATTAAAGTAAGTGATACATTCTATTTAGGGGCTGACGACTGTCGAAGTTAAATGGGTAATGCCTGCTAGGATGGAAAAGGCTATCGTTGATGATTTTCTTTGAATACTCCATTATAATATTTATTTCAAGCCTATGATGGTGAATGAATGGATACGAGTAGGTACTATTTGTTTCTGATTTTTATGACATTAAAATAGAAAACAGACGTAATTTTTTGTTGACAAATAATCGCTGTCCATGAAGATCCATGAATCTAAAATAGTTTTCCAAATAAATTTTGCATTAAAGAACTATATATGTATGTTAAATCGTCAGTATAGAGCATAACATGCATAGAAAATGGAATACAACATTCCTACTCATGAGGACTAAGTCACATGATACACACTCGTGTGTAATGTACTCACATTCCAAAAAGCAAGCTCTCTTTATTTTACTTTTACCTCCTTATTTTCTTTTGTTTACTAACACCATTTCCTGTAAAACCAAAGTGAATTGTTCTTCACCCCTTTGGTCTTTCTTCCAAAAATTGTAAATAGAAGAATGCCATATCATTCCCTGACATTATAGCAAATATTAAATTGAAATATAGTGAAAAGTTTATACATTGTTTAGGGACGGAAGAGCGTGGCATCGGGCGAAATCAAGTGAACATAATGAGATTAATGTACTCGATTTATCGCTAGGGGGCACTCGTGGCGTTTAATATTCGCCAGCGATGTTTGTTACGTCATTCGAATATCCATGTCATTTTGACTAACTTTGTGAGGGTAATGGAATAAGGCGCTTTGATGGTATTGAAACATTTGATAGTTGACAACTCTACTATTGGACATAATGTTCGATTTTCCGGATAAGTAAATATTTAGCCTTAGAAAGGTATTTGTTTTTAATGATGTCCACATAAATATACATAATTGAAATAACTATGTTGATCTCAGGTTAGGACTAGGACAGCTTAGGACTGCAATTCTTTCTGGGGTTGACATAATTTTTTTCATGAAAAACAGATGCCACTTGGTACCTACCATCAGATAAACTGTATGCTTTAGTAGTAGAACAAATATGTATGTAAGTGTAATGTAAAAATAAGATTTAGACCACCGCCTCATATTAAAGAACTACCCAATTTATAAATATACCTATTTCTTTCTCTAATTGTCAAAGAAAAACCTGTAAAATATCACGCATAGTTTGCATATCAATAGCATTAATCACATGTATAGTTTAACCTTAGAGTCAATAGGCAATGAGCAATAGCCTCAGTGAATGCCTCACATAATCCTAAGCGCTAAACATCCAACAAATGAGATCTCGCAAATTGAGCCAAAAGCCAATGCACCACAAGGGGTGCATACCCCAACTGACCGTGCTTATTAAAAATGAACTTTAATTCGACGGCACCAGGGTTATTCAAAGTCGGCTTCTTCCCCTACTGTCATAGCTCATTTGGCATTCGATGGCATTAATCCGTGGGGCATTACGGTACACATGTGATCGCCAGCCGGTGCAACGGGAATGCATAATGCAATTAATTGTTTCGATTCACTGTTTATTGTTGCAGTTGGGTAATGACCCGTAAATTATGATAACGATGGGTGAAGTTTAGTTACTCTTTTAAGTAATAAGAGCAATTGTTACTTGTTATCAATTGAATAGAGGTTTGACTAAGGTTTGAACTGAGATTTAATTGACGTTTTGAATGATATATTATTTATTTCGACAGAATTAAAGTTACTTTTATTTTCATTAAATTTAAAAAAGTAAGGTAAATAAATATACTTCATATAAGGACTTATTATAAGAGGGTCTTCGCGAAAGGTTTACATGGAAAACGTCTCGCACAAATATTCAAATATATTTTGTAGAAGTGATACTTCTGCAAAATATATTTGAATATTTTGAATATAACTTGATCAATATAGATTTATTGCTCAAAAAATTCAAGAAATCATATCGTATTAAATTTTAAGCTTAAAATTAATTGGTTTTAAAATGTTTTTAATGCTAAAGCGGTATTGTAAAACGCAGATTAACCTTTATATATATTACTGTAAATATGTACGTAATATACAAAACAGTATCTATTCATTTATGTATCTTTTTATCTATACAAATCTAGAAGTACTTAACCTCAAGAATTAACTACCTAGTTAGTGTGGCACATAACTCAATCCGTTGAACATAAAAATATTAATAACATCTTTAAATCCATCACTCGCGTATAATAAAGTTAATCCATGATAAATGATGTCTATTGACGGTTCGTGGGAATACCAACGTTTATAGTGGTCTTGCAGGTCAACTGATGTTACTGCAGTACACTCTAACTTGGAGTTTAACTGCCAGTTGGACTCTTATGAACTCCATTGAACCTTTTACTGCATATATATTCCTTCGGTAGACACTTTCTTTGCCGTGACTGTATATTGCGACTCAGAGGATAGTCGACCCCAGATAGGACTTTGATTATATCTGGGGTTGATTACAAGTGACCATTGGCCGCAGTGGCCACGGTACCTATAACAAAAATTAAATTTAACAAAATGTCAGTCTATTTGTTTGAGGTAATCTTCTAAACGGCTGGACCATTTTGAAGGGATTTTTACTGGAAGATAATTGAAGGTCCAAGGCGTAACATAGGTTACTGTAATTTTGAAAAAGCATTAGCGAGTGCTCCAGGCGGCCGCCGTCACGGGAGAGCCGGGTGTCACTTATGTTTACATCTTTAACGCGGGTGAAACCTTGTAGATCAGCTAATAATATATAAAAAAACCCAATCTTAAAATATAGTTATTACTTAATTTACCTACATTCACTTTACTTTTTAACTAATTTCCTTCTAAGCTCTTGTTTATGCCAGTCATAACAAGACCAACATAAACACTTTTACGATAACAACCCTCAGATAAGATGAACGACACTTCAAACCCGTGTAGACCATCGATGGGGACCCCATATTAAATTATGCTGATGGATCGCGCTCTAATTTCATTTTGATGTGTTTTGATTAATACTGCTTTCATAAAATTAAATAATGGCTCAACGCGTTTTTAAATTCGTCCTAATATGTTTATGTTTTGAGTCGCGTTAAGAGCGCGCACATTAGACACGCGACTTTTTTGTCTTGTGTGTTTTAGTGAAAGACGTTAGTGTTTTTTAAGCAGTGTTGATTAATATAATATTATTTTGTTGCAATAAGCTATTAAGTAAATAGATTTAAACACCTCGCATTACTACGAATGTTTATGGAGTTAGAATAGGCAGGAATAATTTTCAAATATAGTGGGTTTTATTCTACATACCTACACATGTATTTATCACGATGAGGATTGGATTGGAAAATAAAAAAACCCGACTGCTTAAAACCTCCTTTTTCAGTTTTCAGGCACTAATTAAAGCCTATGCCACTGTGACAATTAAAACGAATCCAACGGCACCTCGTATGTTAAAATTCGTTAAGCCGTTTGGGCCATAGAAATGGACATAAGTATGAAAAACATTGCCCTTTTTCTGACGCAGTCGAGTAAAAATGACTCTTTATGGTGTCGGTTTAAGACGAAACTATCTGTTAGGAAAAATATAATGTGTGCCAGCTCACTTTCAATGACTCGTTTAATTTACACTTAATCGATGTTTAACGAAGTGTTTTAAATGCATTTTTCTGTTGATGGATTACAGTGTTCGTTGAAGTTAGTTTTGTCATCTATTATGCATAATGATTTTTTATTCCTTTAAAATAGTTACAGTCAAGAAGAATAATTATTAAAATCCAATGTTATTAAAAAAATACTACCACCTGTATACATTATACATGGTGGTCGTATTTTTCTTACTGCTTATTTTAAAATAGTATTTAACTGTTTATGTTATTTGAGACCCTCCAACTTAGTCCTCAGTAGCATTAGGTTGGTTAAAGATGGTTATGGACGACAGAGTCAGGAGGCTTCATAAAAGCAGCATATTCGTTTGCTATATAACATAAAAAATATATATCATGTAAAGGTATACGTGGGTCTATATATTCGTAAAAAAACCCGACTGCTTAACAACTTTTTTTCAGTTTTAGGAACCACATTAAAAAAATATATAGCCTATGTCACTATAACAATTGAGACGAATCCTTATATGTTCAAATCCATCAAGCCGTTTGGGCTGTCGGGCATGCTAAAGATATGGGCATACATACATATAAACATACATACGCTCGAAAATCATCACTCTCCTTCTGACTCAGTCGGGTAAAAACTATGATAATGTGACAAAATGACAAGATATATTATGCATACCCAGTTGTCCATCTGCAGGACAGCTTGACCCAAATAGTCACTCATTTATTTAATTGAAAACACAATATCACGGAGTCGATTCACCGAACGCATTCGATTAATATTCGTCGATTAGCGTCCGACTGTCATCGAACAATCGATTGATTACTGTGCAATACAAAACCAACCTTATTCTGTAAGTACTAGAACACAAATTAGATGTGACATGTGTTCATATATGAACAATCAGTGACTGTACTGAGCGTTATGCGGAAATCAACCGTATTATTAGTACTGTAGAGTACATTTTAATGTTTGTGTGTGTGATTGTCTGTTCGATAGATTAAGCGGAATTTGTCTCATCGTCATGTTTGTCGTTTTAACGTCAGATTCATAAATTGCTGCGTTGATGTGTGCTATTGGGGTCCGGGTTCGAACTTGGCACGTGCATTGCTAATTTATAAGCGTTTCGGAAAATGATACCTTGTCTTCACAATGAAAGACACATGTTGTAGGTACAACAAGTAAGTTGATGTTAAATCTCCACTGCTAACTTATGGACATTAAATTCCATAACAATTCAGAATCCAACCTGAAGTCAAACGCAGATGGGCTACAATTTTTAGGGACTGAGGTTGAACGTATTCACGGGAATAACAAAAATGAAAATTATTTTGATTTTAGTACAATTAATTATATATACTCTTCAAAAAAAAAAAATCTCCTTACGTAGTTAGCAAAGTATTCCATTCTTCCATAAATACTTTAAATATGGCTCCTATAAATAAAATAAGTTGATCATTCACCGCCTTGTATTTCAGTGAAGTCAAAAAACTACGCTACTTTCATGTATTTATACGCACACACTTACACAAAACTAGCGTAGTTTCTTGTCAGTACCTTTAGTTTATTTACGTTCACATAATCACTTTTATAACCCGACCATATTAAAAATGGCTTCATTTTTTGTTAGGAACGATAGATCTACCTACTTTTATCTGAGAAATATGATTAATATCCATATTATCACTAGACAATAACGGTTAATACTTTAAATTCCAACATTGTACGTGCAAACTAAAGATTTAATAAAATCAAATGCGTACCAAGTTTAATATTCGGCAAACATGGCTAACCACGAAGACACCGTACACACGTATGTTAACACGCCTACACGTGCTCGCATATGAGCCTCCCACCCCCAACAAACGGGAAGTTTTAATTAATTATCACTACCTACTTAGTTTTAACTGTTGTACTTTTGTACATAAGGTCGTAAAGATTAAGGGGTGTAAACGTTAAGTATATAGAGTATAATTATGATATTATACATAGTATAAGAAGCAGAGTAATTAACTATGTAGTTTTATTTTTATTTTGTAGAAGTAGCAAATGTACGAAGTCCAACTTTTAATAGACACAACATCTAATAATCTATGGCCGGTTTCCGATGCTTGCTACCCCTGAAGACGTAGTTGGAAAGCCTTGGATGAGTAGGTTTTCTATACCTTTCAGACTATCACGTTACCTACATTGTTATAAGGCAGATATTAGTAGGTATATAAAAATACTCGTAAGCTTTCTAAACTCATAGCCCAACAGTAGGATTTTTTCCTGAGTCGTGGGTGCGAATATATAAACACCCAGACATATAACAGAAATCCAAATTTATCATTGAAATATCGGTCTAGCGGGCAATCGAACCCGGGACCCATTGAGTGTCAAACCGGTATGTTAAATGCTTACCACACGGATCGTCTTAATAAAAAGCGAGTTTACGAGTAAATATATATTTTGAAGTTTCTTGTAACAATTGTACAATGGTTTTAGCAATCCACAATGAGTTAACAATATGCTTACCGACCCAATCTCAGCTGGAAAGCTTACCGCATTATCACTAATTCGATTACCATTAGCTAAGCGTCATACAAAATGCAGTTTTCACCCTCAAATCCATGGGCGTGGCGAATGCGGCTCGGCTTATTAAACTCTCTTTGTTGTACCATATTGTACGTTGCCCAACTGTGGTCACCATTACCATCACAATACCGCCCCCGCGACTGACTGACAGATGGAAAGATGGATTCGATTGGGGACAATCCTTTGTTGGACTGTTTGTTCAATGGAATTGTTTTTTAGTTACTGATATTCAGTGATTTTCTTTTTCTCTTACTTTAGATACTATAGTAGTGATATAGTCTATGTGTTATACAACAGTTAATTTGAAAGAAATTGTCGATGGTATTTTTATGTAGATACAGGGACCATGGCTGGGCGAGGAACACAAGTAACGAACTAGATAGTGTGTATTCCTTTTTTAAAAACTCTAGAGTAATTTAGTCGAGACCTTTCTGCGTTTAGAAATAAAAAATAACTATAAAATAAAATTAAGAATTTGCGTAACAAAATGTCTAAAACTTGTCACAAACCTGAGAAGACAAATTACACACCAAAATCCAATTAACAGACACTAAAACAAAACAAAAAAACGACAAACAAATAAAAAAAGCAATCGAGAACAAAGTCGGACAAATCCGTGAGTCCTCAAAGATTCCTCTCGAAACAATAAACGGGGAATCCGGGATAAAACCCCCAATAATAAGGCGTGTGATTGATACAACAATGAAATCCCCGGCCGACAGCGGCATTTGCATCTTTATGGGCGCCGCCTTACGCCCGCCCGCCCTCGCTGAGTGATGACGTGGCAATGTTTCTTTCTATTTACGTTATAAATAGGTATTTAGGTACCTATGCGTTTCATAATCTTGTGTTTTAATGTGGGTAAGTGTAATTATATCTACTTATGCATAAAACTAAAGTTATACATATTGGCATTCAGAGCTACTAATTAATAAAAGGAGGGTATTAATAACGGCATTAAATAAATTTTCTGAAGTCATTACAATAGAACCGTTGTACTATTAAAATAGAGGTGACACAGGAGTATTTAAATTTCTTTGGAACTGCACTGGACTGGACTTCTTGCACATTTTGGTTAAAATTTAAGTCTTATAATTATGACTTTAAGTGCAATAAGCGTGTGTTGTTTGATTTCTCAATTCAAACACTCAATTAACTAATTTATCATTAATTATTTACAGGCCAGCCAGTTCGAAATAAACGTTATTTACCTACTTTTAGTAGAGACAGCAGTTTGTTGCATCCAAATCAAAAGTTCCTAACATAGCTTTGCAGCGAGTGATCTATAATACCTTCAAAGCCTTACAAAGCTCAATCACCGTAACACACCGCGGTCCCAGACTTAGCCGGCTTTCTTTATAATGTGAGAACGATACACTTTTTAATTAACTTTTGTCACACGATGAGTGACATTTCCTGCAATCCGCTGTTGTAGGATTACCAATAACATGTCGTGAACTAGGATATCATAGTAAAATTAAATGGAATTGGAACTATAGAAAGTAAAATAGGATATATATATGTTGTAAGTAACATAAGTGGGTAGAAAAAGGAACCTACAAATAAATTTAAGCGCAGAGATATAAATTTTTTCAGAAGTATTTTTCTGTAATAGCAATAGGACGTTTATCTGTTTACAAAAACGTGATTAATTTAATTATAATAAATTAAATTAACTAATAAATGCATTGTTGTAAGTTACTCATAAGTCACCAATTTTAAATATTAACACTTAAGCTACTTATTACACTTATTACAAAATAAAGATAATAAAGCATGGTTTTCAAATTTAAAAAAGAAACCTAAATGAATATATAGGAGAAAGAATTATATTTTTGCACATTGTTTTATATTATTTAATAGCCACCATAGGATAAGTTTGCTAAAACAACCTTTTCTTATTTGTCAGATCATTATATCATTATCCGGATATTTACGTAAAAAAGAGTCATCGGATACAATGAGACTGTCCGTCCAATTGATACCTTAGAGACACCGCAGCGGTCTCGTCGGCCATTGTCAAATCGATTCATAATCGACTTAGGCGTCGATTTGAACCGATTATCAAATCTACCGTTAAATTGGGTGCTACTCGGCCTCAAACACCTCCGTATTAATAGAATTCGAATGATCTTTATTTAAATAATTATGAATATACGTGAGGTTTAAATTTACTGGAACATTTGCTTGTAAGATTTTGTTTGAGTTTTACACAGTAACTATGATGCATAATATAAAGTAGTATTTTCAACTCTTATATTTGTAGTTTGGATATTAAAACCAAGTATTTCATTTTTTTACGGAGAAATTCATATTCTAATAAGTACTTAGTTACGTTACTTCTACTGAATTAGGTATTTGTTCTAACATTAAAGAAAATATACATGGAAATGAATCTCTATATCCAGACTACCAATATTTTTAACTCAGAATTTCTTAAATGACAAAAAACTGCCAACAACTAAGGCCATATTAATGAATCAGCTATCAGCCATCAAGTACCAAGGCAGGAGTGCGCCGTGTCATTACGACGTGTTTATGACGCCTCGCTCTTGTTATCCGAGATTACCTCCAGCCTCTTACCTAAAACAATACTGACAGGAACGAGCACTCCAGTTTTACGCGCGCAAACAATTATTTATTGCACCGAAAACAACCAAACACCCCATACACATCAATCCGAGACAAGAAACAATTCTATCTCAACATTGCAAGGTCGAGAGTCGAATTTCGCGCTACGATCTCGAGCGAGCAAGATTAATAGGGCATAAAACGTAAGATAATACAATATACAAGAAGACACGTTGTTAACCGTTCCATTTGACGGGTGAACGGAGAGACTCTATCCGTCTCCCTCTCTCTCACTCCTCCACTCATAGCTCCCGCTCGCTCTGTTTCAATTATCTGCCTAATCCCTCAATTACGTCGACAGATGTCGCCCGCGTCTTCGAGCTTATGTGCGAGTTTAAAGTACCGTCCGCAAAAGCAATTACCGTTGATCGATGAGATTCCAGATGAGATATTAAGACGCTTGAATGTTATCAAATTCTTTGAAATATTGCCCGTCGATATCCATCAAATACACAAATCTTGTTGAAGATGGAATACGAATCCGGAGGATCAATGTGGCGCTCAAGGTTTGTCTTGAAATAAACCTTTTTTGATGTAATCAGCCGACATCGAATTGAGCTATACATCGTAGGGATAGTAATGTTCTTATAGTTGGTAACGAAACTGAGTAGTTACGTAGTGATAGTTTCCATAAAGCAAATTATAGTGTAGGTACGGAACGTATTCCCGAGACAAGTATGGTTCGATCGGGAAAGTACCACCGCCATATACATAAATAATGCTTCAGATGACCTTGTTCCTTTGCTATTTAAATCTTAAAAGGGTGGTGGAATGCTTCTGTAAAATACATGAAGCAAGCTAACATACGAGTAGTTCTCTGAGGCAGTACTTGTTGACCTAATGTAGGACTCTACCTAGTATGACGGCTATACTTACGACAATTTATTGCTTATTTTACACAAAAAGGTTTTTTTATATGATCGAAGTAGCAAATGAGCATGCAGTCTACCTGATGGTAAGTAGACACAACCGACCATGGACATCTGTAATCAACTCCAGATAAGATCAAGGTCCAATCTGAGTTTGACCACAGATACTACTGAGGACTGAGTTGGAACGCCTCGATTAAGTACGTCTCCCTTACCACACCCTTCAGACCAGAACACAGCAGCGCTACACCGCTGTTATAAGACAGAAATACATAGGTGTAATAAATAATAATAAATAGATACCATAGAAAAGACATAATAATATATAATTTTGCTATCGGTACCGGCGGCACGTCCCAGAAGGGTAGGGACACGAGTTAGCTAATAATTAATATTATAATGAATGTTGCAATACCGGAACCGCGCATTAATCCTGACGCGACCAAGTGTCGTTTAGCTTTAATTACCTTTGCATTGATTCTCTTGTTTTACACACTGTGAAACAGCTATTCTCAATAATAACTTGAAAGGTCTTTATGTCTTTTATCGCTGTGAATGAATAAAATAGAAGAAATTCTTCTTTGTCCCGGAATCAATGCCATTTTCTAAGCTTTGTAGCTTAGGATGATATGAGAAGTACTATACTGGACATTTACAAATAATTTAAAATGGTTTAGTATAGAAGTTTGAGGAAATTGTAGAATTGTGAAGAAATTAAACTCTACAAAGAGTTACATTGACAATTTTTACTTTGGTAGGTAATGATTAGTCTCTCTTAAAACCAACGATGCATTTTATCTCAAAGATAAGGTAATAAATCAGTTACTTTTCTCCATAAACGAAACATTTTGAAGCGGTGGCAAAAATTCTGTATTCTTTACAGAATTTTTGCCGAATTACAGAATTATACTTCGAGTAAAATATTCACAATTTTAATTCGGATTCCGATGCA
The DNA here is from genome assembly GCA_018251915.1 of Urbanus proteus proteus. NCBI lineage: Eukaryota > Metazoa > Arthropoda > Insecta > Lepidoptera > Hesperiidae > Urbanus > Urbanus proteus. Next base: position 16,244 of record DWPV01002172.1, read on the forward strand.
TGTAATCTAAAGAATCCACTAATTTGACGTGATTCCACCCTCATATCTACATTCCCTTAATAAATCTAATTTGTTTTTCAATTAACCGAAGGCGGCTATTCTACTTACATCTCGTACACGCGTGGGCAATTAAGAGATGACGACCAAACATAATACTCGGCCGTGAAGGCATTAGAACCATTCGTAGGTTCGGCCTCTTCGGGAACTTTTTCATTTGATTATATTAACTAATAATTTAAATAACCTAAATAATTACTAATAAACTAAGTAACGACGGCCCGCGTGGCGGAAAGGTGGTAACCTTTCCGCCACGCGGGCCGGTATGGTAATACCGGTCTGACGCGCAATGGGTCCCGGGTTTGATTCCCGGCCAGACAGACGTCTAAATGATGCATTTAGATTTCTGTTCTGGGTCTGGGTGATTGCGTTTGTATTATCTCTTAATTAATTGAACATTGAATAATCTTTTAACAATACATGAGTAAAATTGCTTACATATGAAGGTGCTAAGTTCGATTAAATTAACAAACAGTAAGATAAACTAATTACGTAACAAAATTTGTCACCTAAAATACAGGGTTAGGATTTATTATTATTTATTTATTTCTCATCTTTTTAAGATCCACTGCTGATATGTTACACTTTACTACTAGATATCTTTAACAAATTAATCGATGTTAATTCATTGGTGAGAAACTTTTTCAAGCAAATAAACGCACTCGGAACCGAATTAATTCTCATCCAAAAATATGGTAACAAACCCAATCTACACCGAAACACAACAACGCCGAGCCCCAAAGCGGTATAACTCTCTCACGCGCGTTCCGACTCACTTCAAAAACTCATTAGTGTAGCTAATGACATTAATGAAATCGTCGGCCGCTACCGTGCTGCCGCCTATCGCCATTATGACACGACCATCGACGATCGACTACACCCGAACCGATATTAATAACTACACACACAACACAAAGAAAACTCAACTCTACGCTATCATTACTCAGCTTATTATTATCTGCGTTTCAAATACACTTACGACCGTTAGAATTGTAACTTGACAGCTAGATTTGACAGTTCAATAACGGTGAACAAGTTTAAAACGCTGTAAGTGTACCGCTGGCCGTTAAAGAAGTTTCGAACACGTTCTATAGTAACTAGGTTTATTTCTGATTGCGTATATCGGTATTTCTTAATGTAGATAATTATCGGTGGTTGTATTTAATTTCTCCGGGACGGCGGCTACGCTTTCATTTGTCAAACGGACAGACGGACAGATTACCGATGTTGTGCCTAAGATCGAGTGATATATTAAACCTAGATCGTATTAAGATTAAACGCCCCGATTCTTATTATTGGCAGCCAGTTAATTTATCAGGGTTTTATTGTTTTGTATCGGTAATGTTTTGCTCGGAGGCCATTTGGTGTGATGCAAGTTAATGCAACTTAATTAAGTGGTGGATAACGGTTATTTATTTATTTATAATTCGAATGTTTTGCAGTTACTGATCAAGAATTACATAATTTTGAGTCACTGTATTTTATATTTATAAGTAATCCAGATTCCTACAAATTGTTCGGATCAAATTTAGTTTATTACCAATTACGTGTTTACTTGACTTATTAGCATGATCACAAATAAATATAAATAAATAAATAAATAACGCTTCACACTCATAGCCCCACAGTAGGATTTTCTCCTGTGTCGTGGGTGCCA